>CAEGAD010031454.1:0-83493 GCA_903067055.1 Poeciliopsis paucimaculata | reverse complement strand
TATATATAGAAACAACAATTTTCTTTGAAAATTGCAACATTGCAAAAGACTTGTAAGATTCTTTTGCAAATGTAAAAAATAATTTGCTATACATGATTACAGGGCTGATTTTAGGAGGATGTGGGCCCCAGGGCTGAAGCCAGATTTGCCCCCCCCCATACTACTAACAAAAGCTTTTCCTACACGAACAAATTACAATGGATTGGTGGTTAGACACCCATCGAGAGCAATGGGCAAAACAACCTTTGCATTTTTTTTATTAGTTTTTTTTATTAGTTTTTTAAATTCCACCTGAGTGTGCCGATATTTAAAGGAATGTATTTCTTCATAGTCAGCCAACATTTCTGAATTCAATTTATTTTTTTGTCTTTTTAAAGAGAAAATTTGAACGCTATCATAATGTTGCAGGAAAACTCTTTGAATATGTTGCTATGCTACATCAGACAGCACACATGGCTGGTAAGGTCTAGAAATAAGACTTTTGGATCTCAGTTATATAACTTTATTGAGATAATTTTCTCACTTGAGCAGCCATATAATGATTTTTTGTTTAGCTAAACAGGAATGAAATGCAAGTTTCATAAAATAGAAAAAAAGAACTGCAGATAAATCAGTTGACTCAAGGCATAAAAATGAAGTCATGCATGTGGCCACTTCTGTTTTTTAGAAACTGGAAGCTCTTCTGCAGAACACGACTGAAAGAACATGATCTACCAAAATTATGCTGCGGTGATTCATATGTGGCACTGCTTACTCAGAAAAGATTTTTTTTTTAAAGACAATTTTTAGCTTTTTTCAGTGATTCCTGAGAAGTGGGACAAAATGGGTTTAAATTTTCTCCCCCAAAATGTAATTATTCCTCAAGCTTATGTATACAAATATAACAAAGATGCTAAGGTGCAGGCTTCCAGCTGCAACATTTTTTTTTTTTAAATTACATTTTTAATGGACCTGACCCAGAACTTTGTCAACACCATCTGACAAAAGTAAATGTAAAATTATTTTTTAATGACCCTATTAGTGATATTTTACTCAGTTTTACAGACAAATGCTTCTCAAGAAACAAAAGAAATAGTATTTAAAACAAAAAACAACATAAAGTCCATCTGCTGGAGAACTGGTGAGTAGTGAGTTGCTACATGCGAAGTAATGCCATTTATGTAAAATACATTACAATGAATTAACTGCACATTTAAGTGAGATTTGTCAACACTATCACTGAAAGAGTCAGACTGTCAGTTAAAAACTGATGGAGTTGACAAACTACCTCAATTTATATGATGTTTTTCTGAAGGCGGCCATTTTGTAGCTCATCAGGTTCATGAAATCTTTACAATACACTAAAATTAAACTTTTATTTTACAAAATATAATCAGTTCTTAGTTATGGTGCTGACACATCATGGTTGCGACGAACAACTTAGGAATAAAATAGAAGCAAAAACTTAATAACATAAGCTAACTAGAGCTCCTTGGTCCTCTTAGCAAAGGAAGAGAAAGGAAGAGGTCACGGGGTCCTCAGAAGTTCTGATACCCCGTCAATAATGCCTGATTATTTTTTTTTACATTTTTTTTATGTCTGAAGGTGTTGACAAAAACTTCCTCTCAACTTTTGAATCAGTTATTAAGACGGAGACATGTCGTCGCCAGGTCTGGCTTTATTACAGCTGTTGTCAGAGTTCCAACAAAACAAAGAAGACAAGCCTGTTTCTTTAAAGTAACCTGCTTTCCTTTTAATGCAATTCCCCTTTCCTGATTGCCTCTTGGTTTGATTGTTACAATCAGACTGCCATTCATGGAGAATACACCTCACATAAAAAAAAGCAATCTAACAATTAGTGGAGAATGAGTATGATGCTACTTTTGAGCGATAGCCACCCATAATTTAAATTTACGTTGATTAATTTTCTTTATGTTTGGCTGGTTGCATCCTGGCTGATCAGGTATCTGTAAGTCCGGCTTACAGGAAGGCCGATTCCACGTTCTGTTTCTTTTGTACATTGTGATCCACCTCTTAAATGTTCTGCTCTGGTCGCTCTGTTGTTGTCGGATTCAGCTGAACGGTCAGGACTAAACTTACTCCTCGGGGGGAAACTCGATATCGTGTTTCAAGAAAATAAAAATTGTGAAGCCCCGGCGGCCCGGTTCTTCTCGGGTCTCCAGCAATGTACATGGAAACTTAAGGAAGCACAGGAGGCAGCTCTAGATTTTATTGCTCAAGCTTCTAAACAAAGCTCAGGATAGTTTTGTTTCACTTTAGGATTCAGATATAGTCCCTGCTAATGGTGTGTGCATGTCACAGATCAGTATTTGCAGCTCTTACAGTTAAAAACAAAAGCACATTTCACCCAAGCTTGCACAATTTGGCCAACTTTTGCAGTGTGCGTGCATGCATTTATGGATATTCAGTCTTCTTTGACATCTTGGTTTTATTATTATGGTTATCACTGAATCAACACTAGCCACTGCTAATTAGGGGAGAAAAAGAAACTCAAAGCCAGGCAGAGGGAGGGATTTAACAAGAGAGTGCGTACCACTCTGAGCGTGTCAGAGGGAGCTTTAATGAGAAACATCCCAAATGTTTCCCTGCACCGATTCGACTCCTGCTGCACGTCTTTCTCGGTTTTCCTGCACACACTAGGGATTTCTGTCTTATTAGGTTTTCTTTGCCGTGAAGTTTTGGTGACTGAACAAAACTTGTGACTTGTTGATATTGACCACGTAATCTGTGTTTATGTGGATGCATGCGCCTGCACCATAAGTTTCATTTCTGTTAAAAGGGAAGAGACCGAGCTGCAGACAGTGGTGTTGTGTCTAAAGACAGGTGTGTGCAAACAACAGCGACTGTAAACAGGCGCCACACGCTCAACCATGATTAATGATCATTAAAAATCATACTATATTAAAAATCTGTTTCTTTGGCTCACTGAGGCATTGCTGCAGACTGTCAACTGTGGCAGCTGAACCTTAGCAATGACTCAGCATAAGCAAGTCATGACAAGTCTTTTTTTTTGTACAGATATAGTGCCTTGGGAAATGATTGATACTTTTTTCAATTTTCTTACATTTTGTTATATTTGAACTGAAAACAACAATGTAATTTGTTGGTATTGTATAAACGTACAGCGTGCAGTTATGAAATAAAAGGATAATACATTTCTTACCGATTAAAATCTGAATGGTGTGGTGTGCAGTTGTATTCTGCTCCTCCATCAATACTTTGTACTTTGCATACTAGCGGCTGCGTGTTTTTGGGGATATGTCTCTTTCAATTAAACTAGCAATTAAAATCATTACAAGTTTTCAAAAGCCTCAAACTCAGTCAAACTGGATGGAGACTTGTCATGTTTGTATATTGGATTTAAGGATAGATTTTGACTAAACCACTCTGTTGTAGCTCTGGCTGTATATTAAGGGTTGTTGCATGAAAACTAGGAAACCGCCACTCTGGTCTCAAGTCTTTTGCAGACTGTTTTTTGTTGTTGTTGTTTTTTTTCCCAGGATTCCTCTGTATTTAACTCCATCCTTCATCCTATTACCTCTGACCTCATGCCGAAGAAAAACATTTCCTCGGCAGGATGCTGTCAGCACCATGTTTATTTTCATTGCCTCTGTTTGTTTTGAAAGTGCAATGTAATGTATTTTTTTGCTGGCTTAATGTATTACGTTCTTATGTAAAGTACGTTGAATTGAAAGTTTTGAGGACTTCAGAGAACAGCCGTCGTACACAGATGGTCTCTATTTATAAAACTGAGTGAGTTATCAAGATTGCATTATATTTTTTGAGGGGTATTCCATTAAAGAGAACTAATTTTAAATAAAGGTTCCTGTGATTATTATTTGCAGCACCATGTATTGTTTTCATGCCAGTAAAACAGTTTGGGGTTGTTACATGCCAAAATGTAAAATGATAGGGTTATTCAAGCCATTGTTTCTGAAAGGCTGGTAGTCACCAGAACGTCATAAGCCGTCACATGTAGGAACCCAACGCGATTAAGTGACATATCTATGTCTGTCAAAAGAAATAGTAAAATCTTTGTTTTGCTCGAGGTGCCTCACTCTATTCTTTCAGAAAAGCTTCCGTCAGTCTCATCTGCATGTGGGGAATTTTTTTTTTCTCTCTCCCAAAACCCGTACCGATTTCCATGTTTAACTTTTACGATGACAAAGAAAGCAACAAGGAAAAGCAGCGCTGCGTCCAGGAAATAATCGCGCTATCTCTTCAGGTCCAACTTGTCGGTCTGTAAACATCAATGTAAGGCAGCTGTGAGTGTTCCAGTAAAAAGGAACATACTTCCCTTCTTCCAGTATTGCTACACAACAGGGAGTGCTTTCATTATGAAGACGGCACACATGTTTTGTATTATTTAGATTATTCACTGTCTTGTGTGAAACACTTGAGTTTTCCAGCTTCCATGTCTTATTCTTAACGCCCAGCAAAAAAGCACGTACGATTCATCCCTACGATCTGTGTGTTTTAGATACTTTGGCACGATTTTGATTTATACCTATCATTAAAAGTACTGTATAACTTTACTGTCACTTTTTGATTTTTCTTGCAGTTTCATTTTTGCTCAGCTGAGTAATCACCTGAAATTATATAACTTCATAAAAAACATAATATTTTACAAAGTTCAACTGATAAAAAATGTTAAAAAAACACAACAACACAGATTACAATATCAGTACAAGCACAAGACAATAACAAGACATTTTCTTCAGGCGTTATTCAGCTTCGTTGCAAGCAAACAGAAATGTTTCCAGTCAAAGCATATCAACATCAAATTCAGCTGCCTGGAGTTAAAACAATGGCCTAATTTTTTATTTTTTATTTTTTACGCTCATTCTTAAAGCTGTTTACTGTAGCATTTGTGAAGACAGGCGCTAAAACGCCTTGGACTTGGCTTCAGTTTCAGGATGATAACTTTGATTGAGTAGTTCCTGTGTTTATTTTTGTCAAAACATAATTTTAGTTTGAAAGAAAGAGGAAAGGCTGCTGCAGCTCCAGTTCGCTGAATCTCCGAGGATTATTGTAAGGCCTATGGGGGAAATGTATTATTTCTACCTTAGAAAAGAGAAAGTAGAAACCGAGCTGACAAACTTGTTGTGCAGTCTGTGAAATGAGGGCATTCGCCCTATTGTGGTCTCTGATTGTGAAAGCAAAGCTGTCTTAACTGTCTTAAATGTAATCAGAGAATCCACATTGCTTCTGGGAAACACAAGATACTTTGGAGCATTTCACGTAGGCATTAAAACTCCTCAAAAAGTCGTGATCTCATGTTATCCAGAAGTTCAGATTTCCAGGATTAGGTAATCTACAATCCATTCAGGATGCAATTCATCTCTGAATCATTTCTAGAGTAGATCATGTGCCGTCTGGCTTGCCGGTCTATGAGTCTTTTCCTCTTTTCTACTATTCCTACCTTTTCCGAGAACCGATGCTAAAACAGATGATCATTCAGTAAATGGTATCAGCTAATGCCTTTAAGTGAAGGACGTCCCGAACTCATCCCAAGTGGCTGGATTCCCAATCATGTTATTTTACGAAACGATCAACATTGAAGCCAAACCCAACACCGAATAAATGCTGTTGTGCTGTCTTTGATTCTGCTGATGCTATATGTGCAATTTGTTTGCACGATTTGCAAAACTGCTGTGATCTCTTCTTCATATTACTCTTTTTTTTTTTTTGTCACCATCAATTATCTCTTTTTTTAGGTTATTGCTCATGTAACTTTCTCTGCTGAGATATCCAACAAATACGATTCTAGTTTTTAGGGTTATTTATGACAAAGTGGAAGTTTTGGGAACCTTTTATGTAAGTGTTGTCTACATACAGTGGATAGAAACCATACTGACACATGTAAATATCAAAATAGAGATGAAACGGTCGTGTTTTGAGCTGAATTAGCCTTGAGTCCCTTCAAAACACGGAGTAAAGATACTAACATTAGCACCTTAGCTGAGCGTATTGAAGACAAGCTATACGTTCTTAAAAATTGATTCCAGAGAAACAAAAAAAAAAATGTTTTTGAACAGACACCAAAACCTAACTGTTTGATCACAATAATCAAACAATTAGGTTTGATCCCAGCAGCATCACCCGCAGAGCTGGCAGGTCAGCTATCGTGTTTTGTCGTTGTCCATATAGTGCTGGAAGGGTTTAAGAAATTCAAGGAAACTCCTTTCTTGTTTTTCTTTTTTTTTTTCAGTAACTGAAACAGTTTACTGTAATGCACCTGCAGCAAATGAAACAGAGTGACTGGAAGAAACCAGCATTACTTCCACTATCACTATAGAGAGGTTCTGATTGCATTTCTGAGGAACAAGCAGTCCAATGAGAGACATGGGGAAGATTCACTGGCCCAGAAAGTGCTTCAGATGACTCTTTTGCTTTCAATTGTATATTTGGCTTCAGATTGTCATGATATAATGACAGATGTTATTAATAGCAGCATGTTTTAGTTAGCTTTTATTTAGATAGGTAACAATATAAAAATAAATAGTATCATGGTAATAGCACAGAGGGTTTTATTATAAATCCATAGGGTGATTTCATCCTGTTGCGTCATTGTGTGGGAGTTAAAATTCAAACTTCTGCAGAATTGATTCACACTCATCACCTAATTGGAAATTTCTTGGGGTGGGGATACAAGGAAAGATTACAACATCACACCGTTCTGAAATTTTGGGCAGATTAATTTCTGGTTGGTTTGGCCATTTTTAGCCCCACGCATTTAGCCCTACCTGCATTATAACATGTTATGAGCTGAATAATCACTAACTTACTAAGTTAAACATTTGTAGCAATAGCCTAACACATAAGCTAACTAGCATGTGAATGTAAGCAGCAGAAGGCAAAGGAGAGGCTTTTGAAAATTGTTGCTCTGTTGAGTCACATAGAAGCTGTTCTGCAGAAATGTTATGATTGACCAAAAATAAAAAAAATTTTAAAAATCCCTTCATACTGAAACATCTGGAAAGTGATTGGTGAGGGAGGTAAGTGGAGCATAAACACGGTACTAATCTAGATATGCTGCTTTTACTGACTTTGTAATTCGCAGATGGTCTGGGCCTCAGTATCACCTGCTTATCGTTCTGAAATTACTTTTGGTTTGAGTCTGAGACATAAAACTCTGTTCAGGACACACCAAATGATTTTACTCCCAAGCTTGAATGACATTCACTTGTGGCTTCATAAACAGACTCAGTACTCAGTGTTCCCCTCCAGCTCAGTCGTATCTTATACCAACGGCTGAATACACATCCAAACTTATAGTTCTGCTGCAGCACGACCACAAGTGCGTTGATGATATCAGTGAGTGGCTACGACGGGATTGTTACTGGAGGAGGCCGGTGACCGACCATGCAAGAAACCAAGTAACTCACTGAACGACTATTAAGAAATTGGCCTTAGGAAAAAAACAATCTGAAAACCAGACACGGAAGAACCAGTGTTTGGTTTTATTTTGTAAAGGTGTTTTTATTATCCTGACCAACACCAAGAACATTAGTCACATCTTAACAGTCCTTAAATCACTGCTTCTTCTCCCTGTTAATCAAAGGATGGAGTTTAAAGTCTTGCTCAGGCTCTGGGAAGCACTGAACGGTCAGTTTGGAGTTGGTTGTCAGGTTTGTCAACCTGACAACCAATCACACCAGATCACTCGATGTTCCCAGGATCACAGCTGTAAACAATGAGACGGTAAACCTGGGATCAATTTCCTGAAACTTGAGATAATAGGAAGCAGTTGGCTCCTTTAAGCACAAAGCCTTACTGTTTACTCCACCTTACAAAACATAAAACATTTTATTATCAGTAACATTTCTATATTGTAACCACTAACTTGATAAAAAAAAAAAAAAAAAGTTCATATTTTCTCTTTAGATGAGACCTAAATTTTAATTTCATTCTTTGAATGTTTTTGAATTGTAATTGTCTTGTTCTTAGTATTCCTGTAAGTCTCTAGGAACCACTCCTAAGCGTTTCTTTGCATGGCTGCATTGTGTGTGTGTGTCGACTCTTTGTTTAACAGTGAACACACCTCCCCACCACTCCGCCCCCAACTTCATCCATCCTGAACGGAAAAATCTGTTCATGTGAAATGATGACGTTTCTTCAATTCTCTCCACAGCCATGACAGAAATAGATTTTGTAATGTAAAAGTACAAAGACAACCAAATCTGTTGTTAAATGTCATAACTCCTGGAACATTTCTTAAGAAAGTGTTTCTTTTAATGTATAATAAAGGATTTTCTTAAGTAGTAAGTTCAATAAAAACAAGCTACTCCTCCGCTCAGGTACACCAAATGTCATTTTTGAACACATTTCTTGGATTTTCTCCTCATTTCTTGTTTCGTAGTAATTATTTCTTCATGCACAGCTTTAGATTTTGTTCAAAACAAATTCAGATGCCACAAAAAAAAAATCCAAAAAAAATCAGTGTGTTTGAAATATAGGGGAAAAAAAGCACAGAAAATAAGCTTTGACTCTTGGCTGCCTTTGCCATCAAAGCTACTTTTAGAAGTCGAAATGTCATCATTAGACTTTTAAACAATAACATGCATGAATCTTCATATGATGACGTGCACGATGAACCCAAATGTGATCCACCTGGATAGGCTTTAATTTAGAAAGCAGTGGCCTTCAATCTTTCTGGATCTGCACGTGGAAACAAGGTTGCATGAAATAAGTATAATGTTAATCAATGTGGAAAGTAATATGAAGCGATCGCTTAATATAATGGCCAGTGAAGCTTTGAAAGATCAAAACAATGTACTAGTAGTTGGCCATCTGTGGCCTCCAGTGGTGTAAATTATTTTTTTTGTTTGTTTTCTGTTATTCTTATCTCAGCTTGGGGGAAAAAAGCAGATAAGGGCTCTTACAGAGTCCCAGACCCTTGGTAAATATATGTTTAAAAAAGCTGTGCTATAAAATAATCCCTTATTGCAGAAGCACATCCTGCCATCACGCCTCAGAAGAAAGCTACACAAATTATACCTGCCTCAGATTATTTTACTTATGTCCATAATATTCATGAAATATGTCTTCCATTCAGATGCTAGGGTTTGGTTGAGCTCGCTAGCATCTGAATGTTGCTAACGGCATTGACAATCCACAAAGCCTACAACCTTTCCCAGGCGTTCACAGAAGTGGCTCGAAGTTAAAGGAACAAACTATGAATCGAAAGAAAAAGAAACTGAAAGTTTTTTTATTCTTTAGATTTAAACGACAAAACGCATGAATTCATTTGCTAACTAAATACAACAAGGTTTGATTATGATTGTTTTCTGTTAAGAGTTTATCAACAGACAGGGAGAATTTCTTGTAGATATGTTTTAGGAATATATGTAGGATAGACTGTTTTGACTTTCAGACCGCATATAATGACAGTGCATATGATGTCCAAGATGTTGTGCACTTAAATGCATGTTAAGGTATATCTGGGGTTTGAATTATTAAAATCTTCAGTCACAGCTGTGTTTAAAGTATTCCCAGATTTCAGCTTATCCTGAAATCTGGATTCCCGCGAATACCAAGGGTCCACTGTACACAATAATAATGACTGAATGCTTTTAAGGAATATACAACTGGGGGGAAACCACTGGAATACAAAAGTATTTCTCTGGTAAAGATGCTTAGACGATGCATTTGCTGTAAAGCCTTGTGAATCTGTGAAAAAGGTTGCAAAGCCTCCAGTTTCTATATTGTTTTATGGTTGGTGATTCACGTGTTGCACAGAGTGCGATATCAGAATGAAACTGAAATCTGAAGCCCTGTCCAGTGTTTGTGTTTTTTTTTTTAAAGGTTAGGTCAGTTCTGTTTCTCCCAGGAAAAGAGCAGATTTCCACAACAATGGGGACCTCGTGTACAGCGAACTAAAGCAAACTTTTTCTTTAGTTCATTGCAAGCAGAAAAACAGAAAATTTCAAGTCTGAAAAGCCAAATAGGCAAACGTCCCACACCCAATCATCAGTCACCAACAGTGACAGATAACTGCAGACAATGCCTGTTTTCTTTGTTTGTTTTGTTTTGGTTTTTTTTTTTTATTGTTGTTGCTTTCTGCTAACTTACTCTGAGTTATTTTATCTCTATAGACCAGCAGTGCATAACCTGTCTCAGCAAAATAAAAAGAGTGCAGGAAGGCATGCAAAAGTTTACAATGCAAATGTTTATTTGGGTTATCTCGCATTTCGCCCTGCAGAAAAATTCAAATGAGAATCCTGCGCGGCTGCACTGCTGAGCCTGAAATGATCGGTTTTCTCGTAAGAAGAAAGTGAAAGTAACCGTCTGAGCTACGCTCACTCCATAGCAACAGATGATGCAATATATCCCTTAGAGTTACCCTTTACCCATTAAAAATAAAACTTTATCAACAGATATGTTTTGTTGTTGTTACTGTTGTTAACTTGTGCTTTTTTAATGTTTGTGTCTACCACCAAGCTTATTTTTTACTTTTAATTTTTTAAGTGCAGCTCTTCCTACAAGACACAACATGGAGCACTAAAACCAAAAGGTTCCACGAAACCATCCACACACGTCCCCATAGTCCTGTATCTGCAAGCTCACTACCTTTATGTGACAATAAAATGTAATGCCAGACAAGAAAAGATATGTTTAACTACCTGTTTCTCTTCAATGATGCTTTTTGCATGACTCAGAAATGACAAAAAAAAGAATCTTGGCTACACCCTTTCTAGGCTGTTTGTCAAACCCCTTTGAGCTCACGTGAAGTTAAGCAACAACGGCAATTTCTCCAGTAGAAGTCGATGCGTTCAGTTGCCTCTCGTGGCAAGCATGCCTGGAGAATGTAAATACACTGAGTTTTTCTTTTTAGTTAAAAAAATATTTTTAAACTGTTGATTTTATGCATATGGCACACCCGACTTTCTGCATAATTTTCCAAGTTTGATGTTCCGACTGCTGCTTCTGTTTCCACCCAGAACAGCACAACTGACACAACCAGAGCATTTGTCATGCAGCAAGATGTCTTTTTGTGTAACTCGCAGAGAATGAGTTTCAACAAGGTTTCCTGTAAAAAAAAAAAAAGAACTTTGAATGATTGGGGTTTTTTTTCAGTTAAAATAAATTGGTTCAAATGTTGTGCAAACCCTCCAAACATACAAAAGTAAGTGAAACTTCATGAAGTACACTAATCAACCAATCAACCTGTAATATAATTTTTCAAATTTAAGACTTTCTAAGACTTTTTATATATATATATATATATTATTTCTTACAGTTCTCCCACAGCTTTACAAGCTTGTATGCAGCTTCTTGTGTGCAAGAAGCTGCATACAAATAATGATCAAATTTTGAAAAAAGTCACACATTTGCAGGCAAACTCGTATTTGACCGACACCAGTCGTTTAACTATACTAATTACTTCCTGTAATAATTTCAACTCATTGCTGATGCATTTTTCCCAGAAGCCCAGTAAATGATTAATGTAATCATCCTGGTTTTATAAGCCTAGACAAGCCTTATATTGTATGATAGTAGTAATGTGATGCTAACGATCAGGTCTGTAATTCTTTCAAATTTAGCAAGAACTCAACATAGGTACAGACATTAGGACATTTACTTAAAATAAAAGAAAGTCAATGTCTATTTTTGCCTTGCAGTAATAAAGTACCAACACCTGAATAAACCTCATCTCTCCACTCAAAGTCCACTTCTGCTACCTCTGTTAATTTATTAAACGTATCACAACAATCCGTATTTGCAAGTCATAGATGCATGATGCAGGCTCCGCCTCTTCCTTCTCTCTTACAGTAATGCACACTCACACACGGTAGCATGCTTATCTTTACCGGTGCTAATCGTAAGCTCAGGCTTTCCACTAAACACCAGGAGTTTATCAGCGATAAATGAACACGCAGGTTTCACCACAATGACTTGAAACCTGCAGCTCAAGTCACTTAACCCACTGTGTTAACTTGGTGGCACTTGGTATGTAGTGAATAACACTCAGTCTGGTAAAACATGGAGTGAAACCCATACTGAACTGAAGGTGCTGCAGAAAGAAAAAAGAATGATAAAATATGTCAGACTGAAACCGATCGATGCTGCCTTTACCTTTATTTTCTTCTTTCACATAATTTTTAGCTGAATAAATGTTTTCAGACAGATCGTATTCCATATACAACAACATAATTATGCTATAGATTCAATTATCACAATTGTTTTGTATTTTTCTCTTCATTTAGATATTTGTTGGTTTAACAAAAAAACAACTTATCATGCATTCGAACATTTGAATGTTAAATAAGCTCAATAAGAACAGGATTTATAATGCATAAATGCTGGTTTGATAAAGTGTGTCCACGTACAGTCATTTGTGTGTGAATGTGATCAGTCTGTGGCCTTTAACTTGCCTGTAAAGATTTATTATTGGGTTTGACCAGATGTTTGGTGGTCAAACTTTCATGGTGATACTTTTGGTGATTGAAGTAAATATTGGTAGTTCTGGCATTTCTTCCCTCCACTGAAACGTCCAGCAATGTCCTAACACAGCCTTTTGTGATCAGTCAGCTGCATCTTTGTTCATTCATTTGTCATAACAAGTGTAGTTATGACACTTGTTATGAGTGTCATAATAAGGTTACGCATGTTACCTTATTACACTCTTTTTTGTTTTGTTTTTTTTGTGTTGTGAAAGCAAAGTCTTTTTAGAGGAAGACATGTGATGACCCTGAACTTACGCTTCTCTCTTTCAAAGAAATCAAATGACGAAATGAAAGTGACATAAGCACCTGGTTGTCAATAAATATGCTATCTGTTGCTAAAAGTGCGATGATTATGACACCAAGAGACTTTTGGCCCCGGCTTGTTCACAACCAGTGTCCTCTTCTTATAAGGAAAACCCAAAAAAGAAGGAAATGAAACTTTTCTGATCATTTAGAACTTCTGAAGAAGAGGATGTCATCAAAACATTTACAGTAATTACCAGGACACACGCAGAATATAAATAGACGTTTCGCTAATAAAATTTGCCGGTTTAGTCGGGTCAGTTAAGGCCAAACCAGACACTGTCGGGTTTGTCTGACTGAATACCAACGTTACTGTTGGATTACTAAGCACAAGGACGATGATCTGGACATTGCATGCCAGAAAAAAATGAAAGTGGAGACTTTTCCGCCGCTTTTCTCTGACAGGGCAATGTCTTCTCACGACACACGGCAGGTTTCAACCGGCGCTTGTTGACTTTTGGCATGGTTGCACCAGACACGAGCAAGCTCACACAAGCCGTGGTTTTGAATCATGAGTAACGTTGACTAACCTCTGGATCCAATTCAGCTGCTTTGACTCTGTTGTGATTTCTGCCACACTCAACAGGGTGCAGCTGGAAAGAGCCAACCTGTATGTCACACGTGGATACAGTTAAAAAAATAAATTAAAAAAAAAAGCCAGTCATTCAAGAATAGTTTTGAATGACAAGTCTTACAATCCGGACCTAACCACGGTTTTAACTTGGGCCTGATGTGACAAGAGATGATCCAAAGTGGTCAAGAGGACCTCAGAACGGGTGATATATCCCTTTAATTTAGCACTGAATAGGAATCTCCAGTTAGGATCA
This sequence comes from Poeciliopsis paucimaculata, assembly GCA_903067055.1. Lineage (NCBI taxonomy): Eukaryota > Metazoa > Chordata > Actinopteri > Cyprinodontiformes > Poeciliidae > Poeciliopsis > Poeciliopsis paucimaculata. The sequence continues at coordinate 69,914 of CAEGAD010031454.1, read as the reverse complement.
ACTATCATAATCTGGTTCCTCTTAAACTCGCTCAAATATTGTTCACCCACAAGCAAGTAGCATGACAATACTGTGTCTGTTCGGTGTATTTTATATATTTTTAAGAAGCTGGAGTCAACAGAGGCAGCTTAGCCATGCACAAAGTGTGGAAGAAAAGGGGAACAGGCAATCTTGTCTTACAAAAACAAATTACATTTTATTTTACTATAAAAATCTGGTCAGATGTGGACTATCAGCTCTGAAACAGGTGTAAGAATAATTATGCTTTTCATGTGAATATTGGTCTTATGAAGCGCTTCCAGTAGTTGACTAATTAAAGAAAGTTTTGCATGTTGCATAAGGTACGCTTCCCTAAAAAAGGTACAATGAAACAAGTCGTGAACAATCGATATGCACATGATGGTTTTTGTCAGCATTAAGCTCACTTGGTTGACACTCTTCTTCCTTCTCCGACAAGCTTCGCTTCCAGTTTCTCAGTAACTTTAGCGTTAAAACCGGCGACCCTAAAGACGAGGATAGAGATCAGCGTTTTTGCTTGTTGCCTCCAGCAAAATACGTTCCGGTCAGCTTGGACAAAAGCATCATCTCCGCCTCTGATTAAACTTGAAGCGATGCAACCACAACAAAAAAAAAAATCTCATTAGGATAAAATGTATTTTCTCCAAAGTCAACAATTATGCTCTTTACCAAAAGTTTTATACGAACTGAAATGTACTACATTAAAAAAGAGTAATGCTGTTTTGTTAAATGCACAACTTCGGGAAACTGGTCAGACAGTAAGAAGGAAACTTCTCAGAATACCACTTAGATAGGGTCGGTTTCAGGGATTTTTCTTTTGGGTTTACATTTCAAAGAATGAATGTTCTCACTGAAACCACCAGACCAGAAACAGGAACTAAGTAGTTTATATACAAAAAAAGAAGTTTTTTTTTTTTTCTTTGCCTTTATTCCATGAATTAGTTATAGGTACTCAGAACACTTTTGAAAATGTAAATCGACAAATATACATCCTTACTTTGAAAACAATTAACATAGTATTGGCTGTTCTAATTCAGATTTTTAAAAAGTGCTGGGACCCTTTTTAATCTCAAATCCTGGGTTTGAGCTGTGAGGTACTGCCAACAAAACACCAGTTTGTTGGGTTACACCACAAATGAACCTGTGGACAAACGCACAAATAACTCACTTTGTAGCCCATGTGGTTCCCACACTGGACCCACAAAGAACTTGAAAGATGGAGTCCGGGCATATCTTTTTTTTTTTGCTTCTTTTTTTGTGCTTTATATGTGCTTCGCATATTTTTCAGTAGAAAACAAATTTGCTCCCGATAGCATTAATAGCTAGCACTAACTAGCTCTAGCTATGTTTAACATTCACACTTCTACCAAAAAACTGGTCATAACCTGGATAATAAAAGTAAAACAGTAAATAACAAATGACCTATAGCACACAGTGTACCCCCGACTATTTGCAAATTCAGCTATTCACAGATTTCCCTGTGGAATGCATCTCTAAATTATTTGCAGAAATTCATAACTGCAAGAATTGAGTGCATATGCAGCTTTTTCACTGCGTTTGAAGTGGAAACAGCTTCAGAGGCATCATCCAAGCTCAATGCCACATGCCACATGGCACTTATTGGCTGTGGTTTGCAACGTGGCCAACCCAGGGGCGAGATTTATTTTCTCGTAACTGACCGAGCTGAGGTGAGGAAGACTGTGAAAGTTGGCTTCTGCTGTAGTGCTAAGATAGCTTCCAGTGTGCATATTAATACATATCCAGGTGTATTGGGTATTTGAACATGTAGAGGGGTTTCACATATTCTTGCTTAACCACAAGAAGATGGGCGTACTAGCAGCCAAAGAGACATGCGCAGACATCATGAGCGAGTGTTGGGTTGCCAGGGAAACAGACATACCAGCATGTGGTCATAAGACCAAAGTGAACCATTCAGAAATGTGATAATGAGATCTGGAGGAATCATCACCAGGTGAAGAGACTCAAATGCTGCCTTGAACTTCAGCCCAGCACCCTTTTTTTTGATAAATTGTGTTTGCTTTTGAGTTTATACGCCTGTCCTCTCTTCCAAAGAAAATACAAAAACATTAGCCAGCTGTGTCGAAGAACACTGTGAGGTTGTTCGTTTAGTTTTCAAAACTGAATGTTGTCAGGTTTTGCAGTTCTGTACCTATGCTAGGAATCTCACACAAGTTGGCAAACAAACTGATAAAAACAATAAAACGACCAGTTGAGCAAAAACAATGAGTATTTAGAGTTAGTGTTGCACTTTGGGTGTTTCTTTATCCTTGAATATGATGGGAGTGGTGCAACACAGAGGAGGAAATTAAACATGTATAATTAATAACTGTACTGCGGGAGTGTCATTTTATTATCGTCCCAGATTCCACCTTTCTGTTTGTTCTTAAATTAAAACAAATAAGGATTAAAATTAATTGCATTAAGGCTGCTGGTGTTTTTAATATGATGGAAATATTTAGTTTCAGCTGTTTGGTCGAAAATTAAAAAGCTATTAAGTTGGAGTCAGCGTTCTGAGGAGGTTATTCACTGACTGCCTATAACTTCTAAACAAACCACCAAGAAACATGAACTATCACTTTGACTTACAGGGGGATACAATATCTGCCCCCAGTTTATACATGGCTGAAATGGGCAGCCTCACACCTAACCTAACTGAACCGAATGTGGATTTCTTGATCACTTCACCGTGCATCACCTTCGGCTGTGGCGTTAACAGCCCTAGGGAGAACATAAAAACTCTCGACAGAGGCGTTCAAATCAGAAATTGGCTCAACGCCAGTGTAAAACTTTGATATAAGCTTAAAAATCCCTGAGGCCCACCATACTTTCATTTTAACCATGAATGTAAGAGATCACGGCCAGTAGGATTTACATGCTGCTTTATCGCCCTCTGGCGCTTGTTTGTGGTAGTTTCTCGGCTGTAATGTGTTTTTATGGTTGAATAATAATAATAATAATAATAATAATAATAATAATAATAATAATAATGACTATTATTATTATTATTATTGAAGGTTGCTTAGATACTTTTGCAACACACTTATATTTACAGAGCTGAGGGTTAAAAATGAGAATAGGCAGCAGAAATCAAAAACAATATCTGAATCAAAAAAGATTACTGTAAGATGATTCTGTGAGTTTGAACTGGAGCTGCGCGCTACAGCTCATGGCCACTAGAGGGGGCTGTTCAGTAATGGGAGGCGTCGCATTTGAGTGAAGGAGCGAGAGCCAGGTCATAATGAGGCGCTGCGTGGACGTGCTTTGCCAGATGAGAGATAGAAATCTTCATCAGGCTGGAGGTAAAAATGTCCTTTCACTCTTCCCTCCCTCTGATCTCATTTCTGCGCCCATGAGAAAACCAAGACTAGGTCCTGCAAAGATTTCAGTGGAGCTTTTTCACATGTTCTGCTTTTACAACCACAACACTTCTTATTAGGATTTTTGTATTGTTTTGTTTTGTTTTGACAAATAAATCTTTGCCACAGATTCAAAATTAAATATGCTTTGACTCAAACGTTTCCATGCTTTCGTTCGAGCAGGCTGTTTTCCTGTTAGAAGACAAAGCTGGACACAAGTCTCAAGTTTTTTTTACAGAATTTTTTTTTAATGTATTTTATTTCAACACAATTTAAACTGGTTCGTTTTTCCCCCCGACACACATGACCGAAAAGTTTGCATTGTTTTACTTGGAAAATGCAAAATATAATTTTTTTTGCGATAAAAGCCCTTTTGTGATTCCTATTGAGAATTCTAATGTAAAAGTCCTGGAACAGGATCAGCTTCCCTTCAGGGTATTTACATACCGTCAACTGCCTCCAGTTGCCAAACGGTGAGTGTGCATCTCATAAACGCCAAACAAAGGTCTGAATCCTCCCACAGGTGCATCCTGTGTCTCATTCTGAGAGAACAAGGATGCACATCCTCCCCACCACCTGCCCTGTCAGGAGTTCCAGTCTGACAGGTAAAATAATAAAAAAAAAAAGGCTGCAGGCATGAGAATCAGAACACTGTTTTCACCCTCCTTTGGACAGCAGTGGGAGTTAGATGCGGCGTGAACAATGGTGCGAGGGTTTTTTTGTTTTTTAGTTGTTGTTTTTTTTGTTTGTTTTGTTTTTTTTACTGTTCCAGTGCAGGGGAGTATAATTCTGAGATGCCTTTAAGGAATGCATTGATTTTGCTTGTTGGTGCCTTCCCGTGCCTAATGCAGGTGTTTGGCACCTGTACTAGACTACAGCAAGAAGGGCACGCATGTGCATTCACAAAAACTGCTGGTTTGATGCGTTGTCCATTTAAAGCGCACAAATTCACAGCAGCACCTGCATCTTTTGTTGTATTTTGAGCCATGAACATCCAGAATGTGCTACATCTTCGATCCCCATAACACTGCGAAGTTCCCAGAAACGCTCACCTGAGCTGCTTCTGTTTTTGCTTCAGTGTTTATTTTTGTGCACATAAATATTGATGATAAAAAAAAAAAAATCACACTGCAAATAAGAAAAAACCCCTGTATGAACTACTGTAATGTTTTTGCGAGGTGCCAACAGTCTTTCTGTCCACAAAAGGTGACACATTTTATATTAAGTAAACAAGCCAGATCTTGTCATTTCTAAAACTAAGCCTTGTCCTATCTGTGAGGAGTTGGTTTTCTGTGTTTTAATTTAGTGGATCATGGTCCATGTCAACATGGATGTCTCCAGATTTTGCTCACCTGTGCCGCCTGGACTTTGTACTCTTTAAGGATCCATTTTTGCACCACAGCCAGGACCCCAACCACGTATAACCTCACCACCCAACAACCAATTCATGACAAGTTTAACCCCTAGTTTTTTTTCCCATCTTTCTGAAACACTTATGAAAGAACGTGTCGCACTCAGGACTGCAGAGGTCGACAACCTCCAAACATCATGTTGCGTCCATGTTGGCGCAATAACAAAGCACAAAAAGCATCACACAATGGGTTTCCATGATGAGCTGAACTACAGTGCAGTTGCGTTAGAGTCTTTTTGAAGTAATAAATCAAGCCTCTCTGTCTGGCAGTGAGGGGTCTGGGTTAGCAGTTGCCAGGAGAAAAGCAGCAACCACAGCATACTGCTGAGGCAACAGTCAAGTTCTGTTGACCGCTCTCACCAACCTCCAAGAAACATCAATGATTCCCAAAATTTCTGAGTGGTAGATGGATGGAGCAAAGTTCAACTCAAGACTTGCAGTCCAGCTACAAGAAAAAAACCTTCTTGTGATCTTTCCAACAAACTTTTGTCTGTCAGGTTCTAATGCAAGTTTTCTCATCTTTTCATTGAATACCTTTGTATGCTATGTTTTTGTTAGGGATTTGGTTAATACTGTATCCTGTCTTTCTGCAGTAAAACGAATCCACCTTAAAAAAAATTAGACTGTTCATTTAATTGTAAGTGAGCAAACATGCAAAATCAGCAGGGGATCAAATAATTATTTCCTCCACTCTAGCCACAGTCTCTTTAGAAAAAGCACTCAGTCTGAAAAGCCAATTACACTGGCGACGTTTACACAGATTTCCATGTAAAAAGAAAAAAGAAAAAAAACATCTGCCCGAGAGCTTTGGGTGCTGCCGCTTTAGCCATCAATCAAGGACCCAACTAGCATACACTCATGCAGAGGCACATTAACAATTTCAGGCACAACAACCTGCAAATTACATGTTCAACCGCACACGGATGCACACTGTCGTACACGAAGCCAAAGAGAAAGAGCGAGAGAAGTGCTGTTATGCAAATACTACGTGAAAGCAGAAGAATGAGCTTGCTGTGGTTTCAGATCAATGATGTTTGAGCTCTGTTTTTGATAGCGCTCGAAATGAGAGACGCACAGAAAGGGGATTCAACATGGAGATCCACTGAGAGATAGGGAAGGGGAAATAAGCATCTTCAGAGACATGGAGGAGTTACATTATGGGGAGATAAATCTATAATGTTCTGAGCGATAAGTGGAGATAATACGGCCGTGTGGTTGTTGTTGTGTGTGTCTGTTTGCTTTTGCGAGAACCCGGCTTTGCTGTAGTCACTGAACGGTGGAGGTTTATGTAACCAACAGTCCAGTGGTGAAAGGAAATCACAAGAAAATAAATAGCGTTGCTTCGGCGTGGAAAAGCAAAAAGAATGGGACGCATTTTAAGCATCGCACGCATAAGGAAGGGAAAGAAGTGAGAAGAAAGGAGACATTAAAACACAGTGTGATCACTGCAAGTGTAACAAACGCAGCTGATGAGCATTTCATTGCCTTGAGGTGCAATGCATCTAGTCCCCTCCAGATGTTGGATCTAAAACATCTCTGAGGAAGACTTTGTACTCTTGAGATGATGGGCAAAGCCATTCACAAAGGCTGCATGCCGGGCCTGCAGAGTGTATAACCAGGTTCACTATAAGAATATTCCTACACTGACAAATGCAGACCACCCAACATCTGACTAGCTGTTGCTAATTCTAGCAAATTTAGCTGTTTTTATAAATACGGTGCCATTTTTTTATTTGCATTTCCTGTCACACTTTCCTGTTGTCTTTTGCCGTTTTTGAACAGATCTCTTATTGTTGAGCCATAGTAACAGACCATAACTAAGGCAGATGCTATTCTGGGTTGTTTGATGACTCCCTTAATGAGTCATCAATACATTGTACCTCAGTTCTGACTCAATTTTGTCCACTTGTGTATAATGGCTCTTACTGTGCTGTGGTTCGCAGGTGTCCCAAAGCCTCAGCTATAACTTTCCAGACAGCTCGAGCTATAAGCCTGAAAATTTTCAGACCTTAAACTCTGATTTTAATTCGACCAATACGTTTTTTTTCTTCCCTCGTGAAGAAACAAACGAGAGAAGAAGTTTGCAAGGAAGTTTTGAAGTAAACCATTAATTTCATCAGGCAACTTTATTATTGCCTGAATATGTTATTTTAGAAAACATAATGAGAATCATTTTTCTCAGATGGTTCAAATTCTTTCTGTTTTTGCCCCGGTGACTTTTTCCAGGTTTTGCTTTGGCGGGTCACATATATCACCCAAGAAATTCTAAAAATATATTCATAAGAGTGAACAAGTCACTGTGCAGCTGTTTCCAGTCTGACATCACCAATGATATTGAACATGGAGGCTAGCTCACTGTTATAGATCTTATAGTTTAACAGCCTCGAGGAAAAGCTACACTGCATCCTGGTTATGGGACACATAAAAAAAGAGATCATTGTGGCTTTATGACAAGTTGCTGCCACAGCCTCTACACACACACACACACGCACACCCCCACACACACACACGTATACATTTCAGGTACTCATAGGTACGTGAGTCTCTAGATGCCTGTAACCATTGCAATTTCAGCTGCCTTCCTCTTTTAATAGCTGTGTAGACACAGTTATGCAACCATAATGCTAGATGTGCCTCTAATGTAAGAGGTGAGGTGGGTAATGAGGGACCAATATGGTTAAAAACAGAGAGCCGTTTGAATCGGTTGCTAAATCTACAGTAAACACTGATTTGATGAGACCGAGCTGAACCGTGCACGTTGTCATCTGTCCTGCAGCTAAATCAATCTCATCTAGGTCACTCACAAGCAGATGACTGCGTGTGTGCGCATACGTGTGTGCGCGCGTGTGTGTGGACTGGCACAAACCAGTCAGTTAAAACAATGATAAACGTACAACTTTCTTATTGTAAATCATCTGTTTCAACAGAAGAAAAAAACAATGCCTGTGAAATTGTTAACGTTTTAACTTTATTTATTTTCAGAAAAGTGTGCCATGCTTTAATATCTACACCTCCTTTCCTTTAAGTTCTTTCACTTGTAAGGTGCACTTTGATGGTAATATTGGAGACAAACTCTTCGGATGAAGTCAAAAATAAGCAATCTTGACTGTTTTTGTTACATCGTTACCATCTGGCTGACCAGGTTGTTTGGTCGTTGTTGAAGTCTTATCCTCTGCACACATGAATCTTAAACTTTGCCTAATGGTGAAGTCTGGATCTGCCACATTCCTGCACCAACACAGCTGCCAACAAACAAATGTGTCATGATGTGGTTTCATAAGACCATTTCTCCATTATGGACAGATGGTTCGATTGTACGTATGAACATATTTTTTGGCACATTTGGAAACCAATAAGCTAATGGCTGAATGAAAATGAATGAGACAATTTTCCTTCCTATTTATGCAGACATTTTTTTGTTGGTCAATAACATGAAAACCTGATAAACATATTGAAGTTTGTGGTTGTACTGTGACAAAATGTGGAAAAAGTGCAAGACGGGGAATACTTCTGTAAAGCGCTGTTTCTTAGGTAACTTTGTGAAATGAAATGTATTCAGAACCTCAACAATAAACCTTTTGGAAGCGAAAGGAAGTCTTCAGCTGTCCTGAATTCAGCACCCAGCCTCTTTAAAATGTTTTGAAAACCTCAAATTTAATGAGATCATTTAAGACACAAACACCTGCATTTCAAATCCTGACATTAGAGTTGCTTAATTGTCTCGTTTACATGTGAAAGAATCTACCGCTGCCATCTTTTTCAGAAAAGCTGAGAAACAAACAGGCTTATTTCCAAGCTAGTGTTTGCTAATAAAATAACACGCATAAATGTTGTGGAGAAGAGCGTTAAATGCTTTTTAGCTCGCTCTCTGTCTCTCTCTCTCTCGCTCTCTCTCTCTCTCTCTCTCTTCTGTCAGCGGCTGTCACAAGAAAAGGAGGAAGAGGAGGAAGGGAAGCCAGACAGCAGCTTCACTCCGCTGACGGACAGGATAAGCAGCCACTTCTCACAACTCCAACAACTATTTTTGTTGTTGTTGTTGCTCTGCTTCAATAAGCGCTCTTTTTTTCTTTTTTTCTTTTCTTAAATCTTGCCCCTCCTCCCCCCACCCCCCACTCCTTTTCCCCTCTTTTCTGCGCACCAACCGTTTCGACGCGCCGCGCGGTTTGAATTGAGCAGCGCGCAGCAGGAGCCCCTGAACCCGGGAGAATGGCAGACTCGGCGGCCACCAACAGCGACGGGGAGGACGGACCCAAGCAGCCCATGCGGGGCTTCGCGCGCCAGGGCGCGCTCCGGCAGAAGAACGTGCACGAGGTGAAGGACCACAAATTCATCGCGCGCTTCTTCAAGCAGCCCACCTTCTGCAGCCACTGCACCGACTTCATCTGGTGAGGAGCGGGCGGGTGGTGGTCGTTCGCGGTCTGTGTCAGTGGGGCTTTTTGAACAGTTGTCGCTCCGCATCATGATGCTTTATTATTATTATTTGTTATTTTTGGATTACCTTTCACAGATAGGTTCATAGAGAAGTGAAACAGATTCTAACACGTCATGTTAACTTGCCCTTAAGAAACAGAGAAAGTAGGTGCTGCCGTCTTCTTAAAATAACCGACTACTTCAGCTTTCATCACACTTGTTGATGCTATAACTGTACACCAAGGCGAAAAGGGAAGACCAAGAAATATGTGGGCTGTAGTGTTAAAAAAGAAAGAGTAGCTGCAGACCAACATTTGATGGAATGAAGTAGGCTGAAGAAGTGAGTGGGTGAAAAATGTATATATATATATATATATATATATATGTTTTTATTTTATTTTTTAAGCCTGGCAGCTGGAATAACCTGAGAGAAAATAATTGATAAGGTCCTTTATCACATACATGTTTAATTGTTTTTCTCCCTAATTTCTCAGTGATAAATGTTTAACATTTTGCTATGGGTCATACGATCCACCACCAAGGGAGACAGTCAAAAGTTGGGCGGAGGGGCGACAGAAATGGTCGAAACAATGGTCAACTTTTATTTACACCCCATATTTCTTTTGCTTCTTTTTGCATCTCCAGGAAGGGGGTAGCCGCCCCTGGTGTTTGGCACACCTTTCAATTTACTGTATGCTGCAGGTGGCTGTCAAGGCTGACGCTGGCATCTGATTCCTAGCTTTTAGCCTAATGATGAAAACATTTAAGTCCTTCACAGATGTGATGAACTGAATGATAAAGACGGGCAATTTATAAGCAGGATGGGCTTCAGCAGTGCAGCCTTTCTTTTTCTGGGTTGTGTGGGGGCTTTGGGGTGGAGGCCTAAAGAAGGGGCTCGCCTGGGGAAGCTATTCATGCAAAAAAAACTCCCACTGCTTGTCAGTAACCTGTGCAAACATGTCACATTCCATGCAGGCCACCTGGGTTTACTAGACAGCCGCACAGATCTGCACTCAGGTCGTTAAATTAATTTAGTACTGGAGTTTGGCCTAATTTGTCCCGTTTATTATTATCCCTGCACCAGTCCCAGAATGGCTGTTAGTTCAGACCTGTGACAAGCTTTTTAATTTGTGAATGACTAAGTGATCTGACCTAGAAGATTATGTTTGGGACTTTAGATCCCACTGGCTGAAAAATGAGAGATCTATCTATCTATCTATCTATCTATCTATCTATCTATCTATCTATCTATCTATCTATCTATCTATCTATCTATCTAGTCAACAAGCAACATAAAAAAGAACAATGTGTGCACTGAAAGATGTCACACCTGTGGAGATTATCTATTTGTAGCTACACTATAAAAATGAGCTGGGCAGAGTGTGTGTGGGCGTGTGTGTGGGCGTGTGTGCGCGTGTGTTTTCATGCATGCACCTGCAGCCATCCCAACATTGCCCATGTACCTTTGGAGGAGGTGTGTCAGATCATTTTGCCTCGGTGCAGCTGCCGTTCTTCCCAGCAGAGTTGCAAAGTTTTGAGTGCGTTCACTCCACACACAGAACAGGCCATGCCCCAAGAAAAAAAATATGACACTGACACACCTCTGCTGGTGTGTTTTTAATTTTCGATGGTTAACATTTTGCTCTATACAAATATCGGACGTTGTTGATCAATGTGTGTGTTTGCTCAGTCAGATTTTGCATTTGAGTAACTTTTTCCCTCTGTCGTTTTCTCTCCACAGGGGATTTGGGAAGCAGGGATTCCAGTGTCAAGGTAGGTCAATTGAAAGTGCACACACATGCACTTTACTCGCGCTTGCCAAGCTCTCTTGAGTTTAAAAAGACACAAATTCACTCAAAAGACAAAAATACAGCATGCCAAACATTGTTCTTTAAGTGCACTTGTAATTGGTTTGAAGAAACCGTTTCCTACGCTCAGTTCTAAACTTAAAACAGGCCACCCAACATCCCTGGTGTGCAATTAATTTTGACTGGCACAGAGAACACCATCACAAAGCTCTGGGAATAGAATAAATGCCGGTGAAAAGAAAGAACTGATAATAACAATGATTATTAATTAATGCTTATGAGTGTTTTGTTTGTCAAAACTAATGGGGGGTGGAACCGTGAAGTGTGCTTGACGCCTGAAATCTTCAAGTCGAAGCAAATAAATATTTGCACTGTTATTAACGTTGACACAATCAGAGTGTCTGGGCCCTTTGTTTCATGACGTTGCGTTTGTAAAATCTAAATCTAAACATTTAGATTTAGACGACAGAAACAAAAGCTGAAAAAAAATGCCACTGAAAGCCCAAACCAATTTCCTGTCATCGGTTCATGCACGGTTCAGTGATGAGTGTCTGAGAAATGATGTAACATGAAGGTGATACGACACTTGATGAACAGAGTTAAAGGTCAAAAGTTTGCTCCTTTTGGAATTTTGCAAGTGTTTTACATACAACATGCAAATGTGCCACCACAGTATTTCACTTGGATTTTCTGTGACAGACCAGAAAGTAATGTAATTACTTTTGATTACAGTAATGTAATCGAAACGCGGGGGGTGGTTATTGTACATATTTCAACATTTCTTGCCAATATAAAATCTGGAAAGTGTGGCATAGATCTGCCTTTGGCTCTCTTGACACATAATGCCATGCATTAGCAGCAGGGATTTGTAATCAGGTGATGGGAAGGGACTGCAAAAGACTCTAGACTGAAGCAGAGGCTTAATTCACCCCAATGAGAATCTGTGTCAGGCTTTGAAACTGGCACTAAAAATACTCTCCATCCATTCTGACTGAGTTTGAGGTATTTTTACAGAGTAAAATGGCTACAAATTTCAATGTCTAAATGTGCAAAGCTTGCAGTGACCTACCTTGAGGAATTGTATGTGCAATTGGAGTAACAGCACTTACTCGAGAGTTTAAATTCAAATGCACATCACAATTTGCAGTTGTCATTAGCAAAATTTTCAGCAATTATGCTTCATTTTTTCCTTCCAGTTCAGCACTATGCACTGCTTTGTGTCAGTCTGTCAGAATCACAGGCAGTAATCTGAGAGAATATGAAAAGGATTAAAGGGTATGAATATTTAACCCTGCATCGTTAATAATTTATCTGACCTGGCAAACAACATTTAAAAAAAAAAAAACGTAGCAAGACCTTTTTAAAATTTGCTTGCCTAGCTTCCGTGGGCTCGAACCTTTAGACTCAGACACATCATCTCTGTTTTCCGGCCTTCCCTCGACAAAATGATCTAATCAACCACAGGAACATGGCAAAAAAATAAAAATAAAAAATTGTGGAGGAGCGTTTGGCGGTTTTATCTTTATTCAGTTTGCTTGAAGTCTATCTTTTATTTTCTCCCTACTGTCTTTACAGCCAGTTGGATGTTCAAGGATTTTCTGGTTCCTTAGCAACAGCGAAGCATCCAGACACAGCCCGCTATAGGCTCTGGGATGTAGGAGGTGCTTTTCAACACAGCAGTGGGTTAGCTGGTAATTAGCACATGTGTACATACGATGTGTAAGCTGCCGGTGGTATGCTTTTAGGGAAGTCTCACTTGTTTGACTGAACTCGAGCTTTTGTCCAGCAAGACAAAAGTGTGTGTGAGAGTAAACACTAGGCACCAGCAACAATCCAGCTATCTTGTTTCACGGGAATGTGAAGATAAGTGTGATGCGACTTGCTTTCCGCCTGAAACAGAGTATCACTCGGGGAATTTCTCCGCAAGGTCAAACAGATGCACATGTAGACGCAAAAGGAATGAAGCAACACACCAGTGTTTGGGTGTGCTTCACTTCTTCTCAGAGAGTCACACAGATAGTGTGTGTGTGAATATGGCAAGATCTACCAACTGATATCTCACATATAATATGTACTTTAGTACTATTTGTAGCCAAACGTATATGCACTTGGTTGTTCATTGTCCAGACGGCCTAAATAGTTTGTCCATCTGTTTGGATTTACAGTAGGTTCAGCAAAATGCTAATCAGCTATGTTAGCTGCACATGGCGTTGCTATTTTTTGCACAGTCAGAGTGGAAAAAAAAAAAAAAAGAAAAAAAAAAAGGAAGTAGGGCTTGCATTTGCAACGCTAATGTATGTCTACTTTTGCTTGTACTTTCAACAATTACAACAGGAGTAAAATATGTTGCTTCATTCAATTTGGACTGAATGAAACGGGTCCCTAGTTCATGGTATGCTGACGGAGCCTAAACATTGGTTTGTGCCAGCTCTCAGAAGGCAGCAGAGGCAGCCAGCAGCCACATGTAACACTGCATATAATTAACAAGGATGTGGCCTGTTGAGCTTCCTTTTCACTGCCCTGATCTGATGTCGTTTAGATCTGTTGAAAGTCTGTGTGGTATGAAATGTTTTCTGTCATCAGATCTTTATTTTAAAAAAAGTGTACATGCTTGAAAAGACACACATGGAGCTTTCTTACCTTATTGAACATCATGCGAATTAAAAACGTTGTATTTACATTAGAGCAGCATGCATTTGTTGCAGTGCACAGAAAAAGTTTCACCGCATATGAAAATTAAATGACAGTGACCTGTGAGAGAACATGCTGTGCAGAGATCACACTCTGTTTTTAATCAGTCCTGCAGCATCAACCATCACTTTGTTCCCTCTTGTTGTGCATTAGGGGCTTTGACTGGTGCCAGTTTTAAAATACGCCCTGGAAGCATCTATTTTCAAATCCAGTCAGATCAATTCATTGTCATTTCGCGGTTTCTCTGAGATCCACGACATATTGGTGCAACAAGCCATGCAAAATGGTTTATGGAAAAAAGCATAATCTTAACAGCAGTTTAGTATTTCATGAGTTCGAGGCAAAAAGGAGTGAAGTTGTCTGGTGGTTCTGCTTTGGATGGCAGCAGTTTGAAAAGTTCCTGGGAAGAGCTTCTGAAAAAGGCTGTGAATGGTTTATAGAGCCTCTCCAATGAGCCATCCAGCTCCCGTCACCAACGTCTGCAGGGCCCTGCAACACATAGAGGTGCAGAATGTCAGGCCGATTTTCTTCCAATCCCTGTGCGGTGTTGTGAGGATGCAGGTGTGCAGTGATGCTGTTTTCAGATGACTTAAAAAGTGCCGTCTTTGCTGTGCTTTTTTTTCCCCCCACACAATTCTCGTCGTGTTTGTTGATCACCAAGGGGAAAACGACTTTGTGCATTATTGCTATCTTGTGGTAAAGTTCATAACAGCTGGCTCAAAATGTACAATAAGTTTGTGTTAATTCAGCACAAACTGAGGCAAAGGTCAAAGTTTTCAAAAGGAAATGTGAAAGTCTGTTAAATAAGTGGAGGATACATGTGAAAGTGTTGTAGTGTGCAATCAAAATAACTTACAAAACAAAGGTTGGCAGCGTGTCAGCGGATTAACGAGGTCCTCAGGTTTCCCATATTAGTAATCAGTGTTGCATAAAGTAAATGTCCTCTAGTGGCCGTAACAACCTCCCTCCTTAACATGGCATCCCGAAGGAATCACCAGAATGAGGTCCTTTTACTCCTTTACTGCTGTACTCTAACTGGAACAGTATCAAGTATCAAACAATACACTTTGATATTTAAACCAATCGAATGACTTTTGCAGAAAGAGGATGAACAATTTGAACCACAAAACTGCCTACATTTCAGATGTTAAAATTTGATTGATGGCAACAAATGTAGTAGTAGACAAAAAAAAAAGAAAGAAATCACACCCAATTGAATATTTGCACAGGCACATATGCCAATAGGAGCAACAAGTTATCTAAGTCAAACATGAACTGGTGTCACTGCAACAAAAATGTCCACACACAGAATCGTCCATTACCACACCACATTGCGACATCAACAAGACAGCGGAACCACAAGTGACCAACCAAATGTGGCGATCCAACAAATGGATCAACACAACAAATGACAACACATGCAAACATATTTAGCTAATGCTAACTAGTGCAGTCTTTGCACTAACTTCAGAGTGTTTAGTCGGAGTTCATCAGCTAATCAGCACGCACAAAAACATTTTCCCACTGGCAACCAAAGACTCTTGATTAATCAACAAGCCTCCAGCTGTTATGGCCTGGCTCACAGACCACAACCAAAAGCGAAGAGGTGTGACACATTCATTTATTCTGCACAAGCTGAGGTTACAATCAAAGTTTTCAATATGAAGTGTGAATGTTAGTAAATCAGCGGCATATGGTGTGCACAAGTGGAAAGTATTGTAATTTGTGATCCAAAAAATCTGAAAAGCTAAAGCAACTTTTACCTCTCCCCTCTCATGGATGGAGAGCAGAGACTGAAATGCTATTCAGTGTTATTCAAATGTTATTTCTACTTGCTGGTTTTTCTTTCACATTGCAAGTAATGTTAAAGGCATTATGCTCGGCTTGAACATGACTTCATAAAGCAAAGATATTGTGGCCATTTAATCAATTTATTGTTGTATAATTTAGTATATCATTTGAACTCCACAGTGTTAGGAATGCTCTGCAAAGTGACTGGTGAATACTGCTATGACATATTTAATTATGAGTATCCCACTCCCTTTTTCTGCCATCATCATATTGTCTCCACCATTCTGCCTGTGTTTTCTCAGGCGGAATGGTCAAAGTTCATCCAAGAGGCCAAAATGCATTACTGACATCTAGTACCCTGCTAAATACATGATATATGCACCAAAAACCAACATAAGACCTAATAATTTAGTACTAAAATGCCCACATGTGGCCGTCCATGCAAGTTCACACTAAACACAGGCAGCAAATAAATCCCACCATGAGTCATGCCGAGTACGAGATGCTGTTTGATTAATAATGCTAGACAACATGTTAAAAAACTGATTAATATCTATTTCATTAATATGAATATGAAATAATTGTTTTCCCATCAACAAACCATTTGCTTCAGTGTCTTGCCGGTAAGACTTTATGTCGATTCGTTTAAATAATTTCAAAGTGAGAGTCAGAAATGCGCATAAAAAATAATAATTCTTGGGTAAGCACAGTTGTTTATTTGTTTGGGTGTTCACAAGCTGTAAAGCCGGCTGACATTTGCACATGGTGCAAAGTTCTGTAAGACGTTGCGGGTACAAGCAGCTGACTCCTGCAGTGTTGTTGCTGTAAACAATAACCTGGAACGACTCAATGGGATTCAGTTGTTTTATTTTCTAACCTCTTGAAATGCTGTGGCTCTGACTAAACAGGGACTTTTTTTATTGTGTCATCTTAATTTCTGAGATGTTTTTTTGTTTTTCTTTCAGTTTTGTGTATATTCAACACTTGTGAGCTGGCATGTACATGCATGTGCTCCGTGTTTCTGTTAATGAGTGCCTATTTCTTTAATGGCTGCCTGTGCAAAGCTGCATGCACTCTATTTGCTTCCGTGTGATTGCCTTTTGTGTCTTTGTGTCTACGCACATGCTTGGAAACGAGTGTGTTAATAAAGAGTTGGGTTTTAGTTTTGAACACGGCTGTTAAGTGTCCTCCACTTGCTCCTCGCAGAGTTAATGGACATGGCATCCCTTCGTGGAGCTGGAAAGAGATAGAATAAGCAGGCGGCGAGAGGCAGGGAGTGTGAAACGTCACAAGTTGGAGGCAATTAGGGGAAAGAGCGAGAATTAGAGGAGCAAAAACAAATAGAAAAAATGCATAAAAAGATTTTAAAGGCAAGACAGGAGGTGGAGGCAGCAGCGGAGGAAGACTCGTTGACTAATTGGGGGAGGAATCCATTGAGCGCACAGGGAGAGAGGATGGGAATGTGAGTGGGAAGGGCATAGAACGGGGAGGAGGCCTGCGAGAAATTTTCCTGAAAACTAAAAGATGTTCATGTCAAGTGCAGGAAGGAAACAGCTTTAAGAGCTGAAACACGATGTGAAGTGATTTACAAGCACTAAACAATCTCTACACTATTTATACTGCGTGCTGCAGTCATATCCAGATTATAAACTTTAATGTTTCTTTTTTAGGATTTTATGTGACTTTCCATGACATTTTTGAAGTGAGAGGAAAATGTCACATAGTTTTATGCTTTGTTGTTCAGTGCATCTGAATTATATTAAGGCTGCTGAGATATCTTATTTGTACCCAGAATTCTTTGCAGAAATAATTAAAGCAAAATAGCTCCCTTTGAATAAAGGAAATCTGTGACTATTTAAATTATCTTCACATACAGGACTGGACTTTGACTGGGCCATTCTAACACATTTGTGTAATTTGATCTGGCTCTAAGTTTATAATTGTTGCTTGAGGATCAACATGCGCCTCTGTTTCAAGTCTTTTCCTGCCTCTGTCACAGATTCTTTCTGTATTAAGCTCTCTCTTCAACCCCGATTGGCTTCTCTGTCCCTGTTGAAGAAAAGCGTCCCCACAGCATGATGCCACTGCCACCGTGTTTTATTGTATTCATTGGACCTTCTCTCGCTTATGCTTTGCCTCTATAAACAGGCCTTCTTGTGACTTTACAATGTATTTCTTTCATAAACTCCACATTTTTTTTCACGCATGATGTTTGAATGTTGTTTTCTTGAACCTTTGGGAATAATTGCATCATTGATTGTTATCTGTCGTTTTTCTGCATTAGGAAATGAAGCTGGACTGGTAAACGTTAGTGAATACATGTCCTCTTTAGAATCCTAAATATAACACATTCTCTAATATGCTGCATGTAAATCTCACTAGATATTTTTATTTACATGTGATGCTGCCGGCGGCTCGAGGATAATCCATTGTAAATAAAACAAGGCAGATGGTTAAAACCGAGTGGGGGGAAAAAAAGGTGTGCGGGAATGGTATTCGAGCACAGAGTTGGCTGGAGAGCCTTTTTTTTTGTTGTTGCCAGGCACAGAAGATAATGGATAGGGAAGATGAGGTAGAAAAGAGGGAAGATAAAATGGTGTAGGCGTGCATAAGAGGAGATTGCACCTAAAACAAGCCCATGAAGCTATTGCATAGGGCAGCTATTAGTGCTTTTCAGAACAGATAATACATAGTTATAAAAAGGCCCATTTAAGAGTTTTGTTGAAGCTTACTTGAATGTTGCCTAACTGGGAGTCATCCAGCAGCTCTCTGGACTCCGAGGGCAGCTCTCCTGGATGTAAACAAAAGGTTTCTTTTTGCTTTTTCATGCTTCGGTACAGCTTCAAATGAGCTGGTGGAAATTTGCTAACATCGCGCGTCTGATCGCTGCTCAGGTGCCTCTGCAACTCCAACCTGCGTGGGTGGGAGGCCGAAGGATCCAAAGCCCGCCTCCCACACACGCACACAAACACACGCATGCACGCACACAGATAAAAACGCGTACAGAAAAACGAAAGGAGTTTTCATGCATTAACATGCCCTGAGCACATATTGAGGTTTTATCACTGAGGTCCTCGATCCAAAAGAAAAAGGTTAAAGCATTTGACTGCCATCCAGTTTTTTTTTTTGTTTTTCCGCTTCTTTTATGTTCTTAACATCTCTGATCTCTCCTTTCTGACTCCGTACCTTTCCTCTGCTTTGAAGTCTTATGCTACATTTGAACCTTCCTTCTGAGCTTTGCGTTTGTTTCCTGTTTCTCTCCTGCTTTCTTTTCATTTCTTTTTCTTTTCTCTCTCCTGCTTTCCCTCTAACTCCTCAAGTCTACCTCCACTTTTCTTTTCCTCCCCGTTTACCCACAAGTGCCTGTGTGCTATTTGTGGGCTGTGATGCTTTTATAAATAGATTGTTTCACTGAGAGCACCGGCTGGCTGGCTGGCTGGCTGGATGGCTGGATGGATGGATGGATGGATGGATGGATGGATGGATGGATGGATGGATGGATGGATGGATGGATGGATGGATGGCTGGATGGATGGATGGATGGATGGATGGATGGATGGATGGATGGATGGATGGATGGATGGATGGATGAATATATGGGAGAAAGAGGAGAAGGCCGGACTCGATGTGTGTAGGTGTGATGGGAGAGCAGCACAAACAAGAAGAAGGCAAAGACTAATTATCGACAGTGGGAAGTATTTATTATGGAGCAAAATTTATGGATCATTTCAATGCTGAGAGTCTCAGGAGAATGCTTGGCATAAGTTACGGTTGAACCAGACCCTGAAAGGATATTTTTCTTGTTTGTTTTCCCTCTTTTGCTTTCGACATGTTGGTATTCACTGATGCACATATTCAAAAATCTTTACACCAGTAAGCTGTGTTGAAGGGATAAATTGAAAGTCACTGGTCGCCTTTTTTCCTGCTACCTTTTCTGCTGCTTGTTCATGGAAACATAAAAATGAATCATTATTTTTGGCCAATATTAAAAACAAAACCTGAAATGTTCCCCCACGTAGATGTGACATTTTTCATTTGCCAAACACCGCTGGTATCGGTCAGCACCCCTCTTGCCGTTTTCTACCTGGCAGTTTTTCTTCTTGCGCTCCTCACTTTTTCAACGATGAAAAGGTTGAGGGGATCGCAAAATGCTTCACACCACCCGTGCATCAATTTGTGCATGCTGTGGTGTCAATTCTGCTGCTTTTCTTTTCCTCTTTTTGCCATCTTTGCTCAATGCGACTCTCATAGGTGAGAGTTTATTCTTAGAAAGGAGCAGGAAACATTACAAAGTAGAAAGAAGAAAGAATTTGAAAATATATTTTAAAAATGCGTGTTTTTTTGACAATCCCATTGTTTTTACAATTATTTTGGAGTTCAGCTGTCTTGATATCAGGAAATAACCTATCTACATGGTAGGGTCACTGAGCTCGATATGAATAAAAATGACCTAATAGTAACATTGTGTAATTTGGTGCTGTGTTATTCATATGAAGATAATGAATAGATGGACATTAAGAATGTGGTGGATATACTGAGACCATCAGCAACCCATTTTGATCCTAGTATTGACAACTTGTCCAATATCCTTGCTTATATTTGGAGGAATCACCTCAGTGTATCAATCTGGTAGAAAAAGCTTGAACCTCTCCCATGCACAGTCTGTGTGGGAGCTGGTATCTTAGTTATCTGCAGTTAGATAACTTATTACGAGGTGAAGAAACTCGTCAAATTTCTTGTTAGAAAGTAAACTATTTAGTTTGCCACTCAGATGATTATTGCCATGCACCACAGAAAAGCTTGTCAGAACTTTTATCTTCATCCAGAAAGCTTGAATTTTAGTCTTTTTTTTTTTCATTAACATTGTGAAGAACGAATAAAAGGAGACTCATTTGCACCAAGATTTACAGGTTACTGGAAAAATTTGTCCAATCCCTGAATGCTGTTTTTAATGCTTTGTTTTGATGCTTTTTTTTCCTTTGCTTTTTATTAACTTTCCATATTTTTTTTCTAATTTCCTGATGTAGTTTTTGTGAAACATACTCTCTGGTTTCTGAGTGTCGTTTTTCTTGCTGTTACCATTGCACCCAGATTTTGCTTCCAAATGCCAACCGCGTATTTCTAATTCACCGCATTATATTTGTGTATAATGCGGTGAGCTAATCTAAGTGAGCTTAGATTAGCTCACTTAGATTGTCATAAATGAGGATGGATGGATCGTGTATGTTTTCTTCACGTATCGCCATGGCCTGGTGTGGTTCTTTTGCAGACATTTTTACTTCCAATATCCCGCACCTTGCAGATCATACAGTCGATGCTCTGCATGAATTCTGTGATTCTGTATACCAACATTCGTCAGTCCAGGTCTGACCTGACCCAACCGGCTTTTCGAGCACTTTCTTTGCAGCGCTTTGTAAAGGTTCTGGTTATACAACAGCACTCTGCAGTCATTGGTGACTTACTGCTGCAGTCTTTACACTGAGCCTCAGTCGACTTATTGACAGTGCCAAAAATATTGCAGCATTATAGTGCATTGATTTCTCCATCATTCCCCGGTGCTTTTCAGACACAAAGAGCTTTCACCCGAAACAGTTAGTGACCACGGCGCACAGCAAAATACTGTGAATTGAAGAGTGTAGGTGAAAAGCCGCTCTCTGGTTAGAAGTTGTGGAGCAAATGCTGAGGTTTATCCTTCCTCCGGATTGATGTGACATTACAATGTATGCTACTGTTAAGGCAAATGGGCAGTTAAATTTTGAGTTTATGATGAGGAATAAAGCACAGATATTACACAGTATTATGATATTTAAAAATGTTTAAAAATGCATTTCATGATTTAGTCGACTATGAAACAGTAGTCAAATCAAAGTAAGGAATAGTAATTATTCTGTTAGCTCTTGATTACCAGACACACAGAGAAGGGGCATAAAAGCTATCAAGATATTTTATGTTTAAAATGTACACAACATTGTTACAGACTGCCAGTCAGTTTCCTGACCGTACATTAGGAGCCTGCTAAGCTAATGTTAGCTTATTAAGTAGGCTAACTGCTGCAGCAGTTAGAGACATGAATGGGGAATAGGGTTGACAACAAAAACAGGCATCAGAAAACGACACAAAAATGAATAAGTATATGAACGGTACAAAAAAATAGTTGCAATGTAGTTCTTAATGAAGTCTGTTGTTGCAGCCTGAACCAACAACCTCAAACTGTTGTTTTGAACTTGTTTGAACAGAGGTATTTGGAAGTTTCATGTCATGACTAGTTTGCTAGTGTAGAATTTGCACTTTCAATATGCTCAAGATGAATTTACATCATACTTCTATTATAGACGTGAGGAGCTATTATCATTAACAACTTAACAAGAAAAAATATCTTAATTAACCTTTAAAAAGGAAATCCACTTTCGTTTTAAATAGATTCTTACACCTTTCCTTTCAGTTCATTCACTGACAGTGTGAAAGCTGTAACTGAGGAAAGAACAGCTTTCACACTGAAGAGCGTTAACGTAGTAACGCTTACAAGTGGTGTGTTCACTTGTAAAAAGTAGATAGGTTATTGAGTTCCTGACCTACATGATAATAAAAAGAAAAAAAAAAGACCAAATGTGGTCAACACCCAATTCTTTCATGTATTTCTATTCATGTTAAGTTAGTACATATAATTTGTACTTCAAAAAAGTTTGAGCGAAGGCAAATATTGCAAACAGTGAATTTACAAAGAAATTGCATTTTACTGAGACAAAGCGGTGGCTATATTTATGGTTAAAATATGAGTCAAACACTTGCTCAGTATCACCCATTGCATTTCTGTCTATAATAACTTCCTCCTGTAAGTTGAATGTGGGCTAGTCATAAAGGTCTATATGCGCTGTAGCCTATTTGAGAGCAGAGCTAATGTGTGGAACGGTGCATCCGTGACTTCATCATTGTCTTCACAGAGAATAAGAGGAAAGAAGCCGCGCTGCAGAGGGGAACGCAGAGATTCTCTCTGGGTTGTTTTTGTTCATCAGAACATCAGTTCGAGCTGCCCGGTGTGTGCGTGTGTGTCTTTGATGTTCCACAGGTGCATAAAAGAGAGTTTGTGAGATAAAGTCTAATTTTACTTGTCATCGAGGACCAGCTCCTTTTGCGCTGATCCACTTTCACACATTTGACGACCGATCAATGTCAGCAGTTTGTGCGTGTGCGCCATGCTTTGAGATACAGATTGACAGACAGTCCTGCAGGGCCTGGGCGTCCTTGCTGCTCACATTTGAGGCAACCGCATTTCCGTGGCTACGGCGACACTTTGGAGACATGGGTCAAACAGTTAATGTGGGTCAAGTTGGTATGGCAGTCTAATGGCCAAGCACACAAGTCTATAAATTCTTAATTCGTGTAATTCCCCTTGCTTGTTTTACCTCATAAATAAAAACTTTTAGCATTGCTTCCTAATCATTCTATTTTTACCTATCAGCAATAATGGCGTCTAATCCTAATCCCTGTTCCTCTCCTGCTTGTGAAAGAGCTGATTGGAGTTCATCATTTCAGGCATTTCTCCTTGCTGTTTCTCTTTGTTTTTGCCAACTATTGGATATTTATGTCTCCATCTTCTTGGATTGGAATTTTGCCTCGTGTTGCCTGTCATTAATTTCCTCCATGTTCCTCTGCCTGTGGTGGTTGTTGTTGCCCAATGAACACTGTCCAGGCCTCCAGCAACCCTGCAAAGAGAAAATGTTGGCTGAAACAGTATCAGAGTGAATGTTAGCCATTTTTGAAAACTAATCCTTCAGCAAAGGTCCTCAGGAGAGAAGATGCCATTAAATTCAAATTTCTATGAAATCTGCATATTTTATGAATATTCTTTATGAATAACTTTGAAAACAGCCCAACACACCTTTTGTGAAAACATTTTGATACTATGTAGGAAGAAAATGGTGGACAGAGATGAACACCAATGATTTCTGAGTATTTTGACATCTAGAACTGTTTTAAGAGGAATATTGGCTGCATTTGATTATCTGAATGTCATGTTTATGCAAAGCTTTCCTTGCCTAATCTGATTTGAATAATGTTACAGCGAAGAGAAATTTCCCTAAAACTAAATTAACACATTTACAAAAACTATTTTTCATTTGTAGAAACTCATAAAAGAGCATTTTTAATGTGTGGGAATTAACCAAATATTCCCATTTAGACCAACCTAAATCAACACCAGTTCCAAACTCTCTATATACAAACTGGTTCATTATCAATAAATGTATTTAGAACTTGTATCATTCCACTTATTACAGTTTTGAAGAGAAACTGATTCACGTGAAATATTAGGCATTGTCTGACCTCCTGAGCTAAATTTAATCAAACCCTGTGTACTTTAAAAACTGCACGATTCTTGCAACATATTATCAAAAGAAATTTAAATATTTAGCTGGCGGTTTTCAGATCGCAGCTTGGTCAGACACTGAGAAAATTTGCAAAAATCTCAGAGGGAGAAGGTTTTTTTTTTTTTTTTTGCTATCTATTTTTGTCAGTGTTGACTAAGCTTTAAGTTCCTGCTTTTATTGTACATATTACCTTTCCACCTCATTGACTCCTGACTGTAGTTTGTTGTGGTCATCCAGCGGGTAACCAGGCTGTCTTTACAACCTCTCTGGAAAGGATATGAGTTTTCCATCTTATCAGATCCCTGTAATAATTCCCCATAGACAGCAGGGCAAATATCTGTCTTTTTATTGCTCCCATCAAAGGTTACCACAGTAATTATTTGCTCTGGCTTATTATATCAGGTTGTGTGTTTGCTGGTAAAGTTAATGCCACAGTTATTGATGATTGTGACAGCAAAAATAAAAGATCAGTTGTCAACTTTTCAGCTTACCTTTCTTCATAATGCAGGCAAAAAAATAAACAACTTTTTGTTATTAAACCACTTTGGTTATGTTGTCACTTCATCTTGCTATCTTAAATTGTCTACTTTTTTGTAAATTACCTTCCCATTATATTTTTAGGCTTATGGTCCTCTTGTTTTTTATAGATTTTGTTTCACTTCCTCTTGCTGGTGCAATCGCTTGCAGATGTGTTTCACTGCCCTTCGTTGCCTGTTCATGAAACACTCATTGACCAAATTAGGATTTCTGATCAAATGGGTGAAAAGAATATACAGAATGACAATGTATTTTCTGTATTGAAAGCTATGAACTAAACATTTTGAAGAACTATGTTAGCAAAATATAGATTTCCAACAGATTTAATTTATTTTTCCACATTTCTTTCATCTGATCAAGCCCAAACAATACTCCTCTAAATATTTTCTACAAGGTAAATGGTTTGCTCTGTTTTAAAAGGATTCCAGTCAAAATTTATTTAATATATTCGATACCAATACAGGGTCATAACATTGACATTAACCCAAATAAAATTCAAAAGAAGACCAGGATTGTACCAAAAACAGTTCAAGGCTAAAGATTCCCCTAAAGCAGCTGTGGTTCATATTCTCTTCAGTCTTTTCTCTCTGTTAATAACATCTTGAGCTCAAATTTGAAGTGTAACGGAAACAGACTCAGTACGAAGTGAGAAAGAGCGGGGGGGGAAAAAAAAGCATTGATGTAATTTCCAAAAGCAGATAGTGATAATGAACAAGCTGACCTCTAGTCATGGTGTTTAATTATCGCTGGGCGTTCAGTCTTCATGTATACTCCACAAGAAGAGTTTTAAGATCATTTAAACTTTGGAAACCATCCTTTTTTATATATGTAGATCACACCAAATTCTCCTAAATGCTTATCAGTGGTAGGTGCAAATTCAGCCGAATCTCCCTTTTCATGCTAATTGGGAGAACTGACTCTGCTGAGCTGCCACAGAGTCAGTTCTGTTGCGATTATTGGTAGCAAGAATATTCCTGTGCAGGAATAATCCTGGTAGATTAACGCACAATAACATCTTCCTTTGTGTTATTTCTCAACACAAATATTGTACCATTTACTTTGAATCTCGAAATCTTTCACTCTTTTCTGTCTGAGTTGTGTAATTTGCATGCAGAACTAATAAACTTGACAATATTTCATATCTTCTCTATTAATGAATTGTGTGTGATAAAGCTAGTGGTTAGTCTTAAGTCTTAAATTCATTTTCCATTGGATCAATCTCACGCTAAAATAAATTAAGAAAAATCAAGCCTTAAATATTTGTACATTTGCTAAACTATTGAGATTAATGAGAATTATTTTGTCGTTGGTAATGTTTTTTTTCCTGTTAAAACAAGTAAAAGTTGTATGTTTATAACAGTTTTCAGATTATGCCACAGCCATGAAAGCTGAATTTATTTTAAGGCTCTACTTCACACGTATTTTATGACCTTCCTATTGCTTTGGTCCTTTAAGAAACTCCTAAACGCTGTGTTGGAGTGATGCAACGTTTCTATTACTCTATATAATGTTTTCTTCTCAAAATATTAAGTAAAGTATTGGCTCCTTGTTCTGTTTGTGTAACTGTACTCTCTGGGTGTTTCTGACTGCATTCCACCCACTCCACTCTCACCACAAAAATCAATTGCAACCTTTGCTCATTTTTTTCTTTAATTATTCACTATTCCAACACTTGGCTCCTGCATTATCACTGGACCTCTGCCCCGCTCAGTTTTGGATGTCTGCAGCGTAGGTGAGTGGATTGAACTCCATCCATTGTCCATCGCAGTCAGGGCAAATTGGTGCGCATAATGAGATGAGCTAAATGTCTAAAACTTGAGTCATGATGTGTAGGTGTGATGGCCCACCTGGATTACTAACTGCTGAGGGGGGGGGGGGGGAGGGAAAAAGCTGGTGTTCTTGGTTTAAAAGTGTTCTTTGAAACTGACTACAATTGCATGGCAAGTTAGATTACAAACTGAGAAAATGGGGTTATATAATTCCTGTTTTTTGGGGGGGTTTTGTATGATTTCCTAGGTCCTGTTACAAAGATGCTTTGTTCTTTTATAGTTAGCTATGATGTTTCAGGAACAGCCCTTGGTGTTAAATTGATAAATCAGCCAGCATGTCTGTTCCATGTAAATACTGTAAAACAAGTAAATACCCATTTGATGGCATGTTTACATAAATTTATGGTCAGAGACATCTCTAGCTATAAAAGAAGACATGCCGAATATCCGGTACATGTTACCGGACAGATTTCCCGTCAACATTTTAACTTAATTATGTTGCTGGCAAGAAGTATTTCCTGCCTTACAGATTACTTTTTTTAATGTTTCTGCTGATCAAGTAAATTTTGACATATTTTTTGTTGTCAAATGATTATTATAAATGGTGGGCGATCGGAAGGTTGTAGGTTCAATTCCAGATTCCACATGTCAACAATTCCACATGTCAGCGTGCCTCTGGGCATGGCACTTAACCCCAAATTGCCTACCCGTCTGCATATTGGTGTATAACTGTATGGGTGAATATGACTCTAGTGTAAAGCGCTTTGAGTGGTCAGAATGACTGGAAAAGCGCTATATAAGTTCAGTACATTTACCATTTCATTTATTTTAGAAAAAAAAAACTATCTGTGAAAACATAACCAATGTTTTGTTAAATAATCAATTAACTGTAATTTACCACTGTTTTCATTTTCAATTATTACACCTTGGCCAAATTAATATCCAATCCGTAGATCAGCAACTTGTCTGGGAACGTAAAACAGACTAAAGGATAAATAAAAAGTATTCCTATACTTTTTAAAAACTGATACTTAATAATGCTACATAGTTAGCATCCATTAGTTTGGAAAAGGGTTACAAAGCAATTTCTAAGGCTTTAAGGAGCCATTATCCAGGCATAGATAAAACAAGGAAGAGTGGGGAACCTGCCCAAGAGTGGCCAGCCAACCAAGATTACTCTAATAGGATTAATGTAGGATGTAAATAAAAAAACTGAAAAGAAAATGTGAAGCACTCGTTTTGGTTGAGGTCAGCGTTCTTAAGTAAACAACAAGAAAGAACCTGGTCAAAAATGGTAAATGAGACTTCTAAGGCCTAAACCCGCTGACACGTCTCACATTTGGCAAGTAACACCTAGATGATTGACAAAATACTCTGCAGACTCGCGTGAAAATAACTTTCTGGAAGTAATTTGTCCTGCTACATCTTTCCAAAAATAAATAAATACACACTGGCTTGAAAATGGGGCAGAATTAAAATGATCAGCAAAGAAGACTGGCCCAAAATCCTCCCACTGTGACGTAAGAGACTCACAATCTGCTATTTCGAAAACCAGGTTTAGGTTTTAGGGAGGATCACATATTGACATGGGGTCAGGTTGGAGTCGTACCTGCTGTTTTGTGCTCACTCATGCTATATTTGTCTGATATTAACACTTATTTGATGATCTCAAACATGTAAGGATGATAAGATTCATCCCTCCCAACTGTACGAGCGATCGTCACGGTGCAATTCTGCAACGGCCAAATCTGAACACGAATCCAGACGCTGTTGTGACTCACTCCATTTTTGTGTATGTTTCAAACTTGTGTGTGCGTTCTCTGATGCAGACCAGCTAACTGTGTCACTGTTGCTCCTGAGATACTTTAACCCTTTCATCTCTTGATGGTAACCTAGCAACAGGGGCATGAGCTGACAGAAGTACAGGCGTCTCAGACCTCTTTTTCTGTCTTTACTTCCATTTTTACATCCTTTTTTTTTTAGCCAGTCTCCTTGTAGTGCAGCCACTTAATCCCTCAAATATGTTGTCTCTTAATGCAAGGTAATATCTTGTCTCAGGTCATGAGTGCATTTCTTTGAGCACCAGGACTAAAACTTTGCTCTAAAGTTTATGTCATCCATGTAGATACAGAGCATAAGTTTTCATACCCTTTAGGATATTTAGTTACTCTGTGACAACAAATCCTAATATATTTGAGGATTTTAAAAGAATAAAACATGCACATTTTTCTGGAAAACAAAAAAAACATGGATTCAGCCCTCTTTATTTGTTTATTAAAAATAGAAAACCAAGAAATCACAGCTAAATAAGCATTCACAGCCTTGGCTTAATACTTTGTTGATCCACTTTTGGCAGCAATTACAGCCTAATGTCTTTTTGAATGTGATGTCACAAGTGCAGCGCATCTATCTTTAGGCAGTACTTCTTTGCATTACTTCTCAAGCTCCATCCAGGTGGATGACAGATGTTTGTGCAGTCATTCTCAGATAACTCTGGTTTTCTCCAAACGTGACACCCAGCATTTACACCAAAGAGTTCAGTCTGGTCTGAAAGTTCGTCAGGTGCTTTTCGACAAACTCCAGGCAGTGGCTTTCATCTGGTCGCTTTAACACACAGGTCCGATTTCTTCAGAGACGGCTGTCCTTCTGGAAGGTTCTCCTGTCTCCACAGAGGAACACCGGAGCTCTGACAGAGAGACAGTCGGGTTCTGGGTCGTCGATCAGTCGATCCAGCTGCTCGTTTGCGCAACTCCAGTGATCGGAGCATCTGACACAGCACTTTTTAAAACCAGGTCTCAGGGTGAAACCTTTTAGTAGCACCCCTAGTGGAGACGTGAAGTACTCCGCTGAGGTGAAAGTGCACATTCAAAGAAGGCTTTGTTCTGTGCATACATGGACGGATAATAACACACACAATAGTGGTTAGCATTGTTCTGCATTGTGCTACTTAACTTGTTGAGTTAAGCGCAGCTTCTGTGTCGCATGAGCACTTGGTTCATCTGAGACGGTTTAGTTCATCTGTTGGGTGTTGGTGAATTTTGAACATCGACGGAGCTGAAGGCAGTCCCGAAGGAAAGGCAAAGTGTTGAAGCCTGGAACATCCAGACCAGAATAACCCAGTCATTTGCTACATTTGGGCTCTCGTCCACTAATATGCACACAAAACCAACGGCGAGGACAAACAGATGGCACCAAATGTTTGTGTATTTATCACTGAGCTTAAATGGAGATTGATGACTGACTAAATTATGCAATATTGCCATCTCTACTTGTCGTTTTCCGTTTGATTGAAATCTTGTACTTATATTAAGGAGCCTCCAGCTATTTCTTTTTATTCATCTTAACTTTGCTGCATATAATTGTTACAACTCAGTTACAACTCAGTATAAACAAATAGGTTTTCACATGCTGCAGTGCTTTGAAATAAAAGAGAAGATCAGACCTCATAGGAAAACGATATGTTGGTGTCGTCTCTAAAAAAAAAAAAACTCATCAGTGCACTTCCGTTTTTGAACTCACATTAGGAAACTGAGATACCATCATTATGCATGTTCAATAAGGAAAATGTGTTAGTGTTTGCATGCAGGCTGAAGAGTGAACTGGGAGATGCAGATAAATTAATGCAAAATGTTTGTTTAAAGAAGATCCAGAAGCGAAGAGCAGGCTCCTTGAAGGGGCGCCTGTTTGGGAATTCAAGATGCTTTTGTTAATAGCAATCATCTGATAAGTGTTGTTTTTATGCATTTTATTTTTCAGTGAGTCCTGGCATCTTTGTAAGATGTACTTTGTCCATTATTCTGTATTCAAACAAGTCATCAGCTCCTTCGTTATCCGCAGCTCTCCACTCTCACCTCCGCGTCCTCTCTCCCACTCTTTCTCCCTCGTCCTCTTCATACCGCCTCTCTCTCTCTCCCTGAGTTAATGAGGAAATCACCAGATAAAGCATCACAATGAGGATAATGACTGCTTCTCTGCAAATTAAATGCAGGAAACAGGAATGTTAAAAAAAACACACACACACACACCTACTGCACACACTTATGCTTTCCGTTCCTTAAATCTGTTGTCCGTATCCTCTGTATTTTTCTTGCCGTCTGGCCCAAAACAGCAGGTTCTGTTTGCGGGGGAGTTAAGAGAAGCTGAAAGGAAGTGGCAGTGAAGGGCGGAGGGAGGGAAATGTGAGGGATGGAGACAAAAGCGAAAGTTGATGTAAAATACAGAATGGTTACAGGATTATATGTGTTGCTGTGTGTGTTTGTGTGTTGGCTCCACATGTTCAGCGATTGTGGAGGTAGATGTACTTCTGCAGTAAGAGTACATAAAAAGCCCTCCAGACACTTAGACACACACACGCACACAGCAAGCACACACATTGGCACACACATCAATTATTGTTAGTGCAAAGGCTAACAGAATAAATGCCACACTGGTTTACAATTAGTTCTGCTTCTCAGACATGATGGGGCTGTTAAAAACACATTTTCTCATCCGAACGCAGTGTTTTTTCAAAATCGCCATTGATAATTTATTCTGAAATGTGTGTTTTTGTACTTCTGCAATACTCTGGGGGGATGTTAGACATCTGCTTGCTGTATTAAACATTTAAGCATGTAGAAAACAAATTGCACCTAAATGTGAATGTGAGGTTAAATGAAGTAAAGAAGATTTTACAGCATGGCAGTAGGACTGTTTTTATGCAAAATTAATGAATAAATAAATAAAAATCCATAATCAAATTGCTTTGATTTAAATCAGAAAAACACAATTGTTCCAGCTACCGTAAACTAAAATATACGATTTCCAGAGTTCTAATAATATTATCTACAGCCTTTCTGTTATTTTAAATTTGAAAAATAAACAATACCCCAAATTTGCGCAAAATTTATTCGTAGATCTCCCACACGATTTGCCAGCTGTTCTTACTAGGAGTGATTTGTGGCACTACGTTAGCATCGCCTCAATGATAAAAAGTTGTTTTTTTTTGTCTATTTTCAAACAATCGAAAACAATTGTTTTGAACAATTGTTCAACAATCGGTTTTTCTTAGTGAGGAAGAATTATTGCAGATCTTCATTTTTTTACTATTGAGACTTAGACCACAGTTACAAGTTTGATGAAGGCTAATCAGACATTTAATGGACGTAAATGTCATGGGAGATGCTTTGCTGAATTTCTGCTCCCACGTTTGAGGAGAAGCAGAAAATGGCCGAGGATGGGACAAGTTACAGTAGAAGAGTGGCGAGAAGCAACAAGTTCACAGTTTATGTTTTAGTGCATTTGAATTTTTTTTTTTTTCTGATTTATTTATTGAACCACTTTCACCTCTGAAGTGATTCTGCACTTATTTGATGACTATTTGAAAGAAAAGAATCTTGAGGGCATTTATTTCAACAAAATGAGGATTTTTGGGATGCACATGGTATGCAAGTGAATGGGAGCAGTTGACAAATATTATATTACACATCAGTCCTGTGGTCAGTGTATTAAATGTAATGGTCTTTGGATATTAACCACCGATGGCCTGGGTCATCTGCTAGGCAAGATATGTAAGCCAAACTGCAACGGTCATGCCTTAATCTTTGGAATATTTTATTAATCTGTGTAATATTGCAATCACTGCTTAAAAAAAAAAGCAATTTAAAAAACAAAACTTCACAGTGGTGGGGATACTGTTTGTGATGTCTGTCAAACACAGGCTCTAGTCTGATTTTTTTTTTTTTAAATGTATCATGAATAAGCATTCTAGAGAGTGAAAACTTTTTATAGGCAATTCACCCTGACTAATTATCCAGCAAATATCAGCTTTCTTTTTCATAAAGCGAAAACAACCTTTGCTTTTGTTGGAAGTTTTTATTTTATTTTATTTTTTAATTCTCTATGTCCGGTAACCAACCGGTTGTTTGCCAGCGCTCTGGTCGCTATGTTAATACCTCATTTTGCATCCATTTCGCTGAGCTTTGGCATGTAATTGGTTTGTAGTCTTTCTGCTTATCAGTAAAGGCATTTCAGTGTGAATCATGGCAGACTTCCATGTATCTTGTCTGCTCAGGGTCTGATGGATATAAAGTCAGACAAGACAACGAATGAGAGGTAAAGAGAGATGGATGACTTGAGAGAAAGCGAGAGAGAGAGAATAAAGATGGAGGTGTTTGCTGGAGCAGATAAAATCAGAACGTGCCAGAACTTTCACAGAGCTGGCACAGAGCTGAAACGGATATAAAACCAAGCATGAAGCTGGCCAGACTCCTGAAAAAGCAAGAAATTGATTGTCTTGTCCTTCCCTTCATTTGAAGGTGTAACACATTATTGAATTATATTCACAGTGAGTGTTTTCAGTTGCTTTTCACACTGCAGTTCTGCTAATTTAAAAACTCTGACATTCTCAGTCACAATTACAATTTAATCTGTTGCAAAAACAAACAAACACAAAACACTTGGAGGGGGCTTTCGAAGAGTTACTCGATACCGGGATAGTTGCTTTTCTGGCTTTATGAGATTTATCCTGGTTCTACAACTCGAAACTCCCTTTTGGCAAATTCAAATTCAAGCAAATTTGACCATCGAAGTAATTTGTTTATTCCTAGCTTCTATTGAAAGGCTCATTCAAAGCTGAATGTGGAGGAATGACAGACAGACAGTCAGACGCCACTGCGCTCCATGTGTTTGATTCTTCCACAGGATCATTCTTCTGTTGGTTTTGCTGGCAGCTTTAAAGCTTGCAAATGAGTCCACAGACCGGCAGATTTTACAGAATTGAGAAAAAGCTTTGCTCGAAATCACATTATATATCGACTTCCCTCTTACCCTGACGGTCTTTACTTAATGATTTTGTGATGATTGTTTAAGGCTTAAATTCTTCTGTTAATAAGTCAATAAGTATTAGTTTTGGGAGACAGACTTCAGTCCAACAGAGAATCTGTGGAGGAAACTAAAGATTAGGGTGGTGGCGAGGAGGCTTTCCAACCTCAAAGACTTGGATGTTATTGATAAATGGTGAAAAATACCATTGGAAACACTTAAAAAGCTTCTCAGCAACTATATGAAGAAACTTCGTTTCTTCTTATATTTCCTTCAATAAATGCTTTTAATGATCACCTAAAAGGGTAAAAATAATATCCAATATCCTAGTTTCTGCACAGTTTTTTCCCCCTGTAATGATGTGATAACCCTTGAACATCACTGCAGTATCATGTTCACAAACTATTTGGTTGCATTTGCTAAATTACTCGGCTCCGTCTGCAACATCTATGAATAATTTTAGGCTTAAGTGTGAATTTTGTAACACTTATAGAACTTGTGCTTTAGGTAGACACAGGGGTCGATATATGATCACCTACAAGAAGCAAATAAATAAATAATACCTTATACTTTTTACAATATTACAATATTATAAATGCATTAACTTTAAATTCTAGGCATGGAAAGGAATCAGATCCTCATAACCTTGAGTAAAACACCTTAATGTTATTTGATGTACAGAAATTGTTCAGTGAAACGGAGAATAAGAGGCTGGAAAAGAAAACATTTAAAATGGAGAAATCTAAAATAGTATAAACACGTTTGTAAACAACAAACATGTTGCCAAGGACATTTAAACAGACATAGCTTAGCAAACATGCAGGCGAGCTAAAACAGAATAGAAATACAACACTTATTCTTTATTATTACAAATTTTGATTTTAATATCTGGAGTAAAGCCAAAACCTTTAACAAAGTGATGCAAATAGTAATGTTAATATTGCTGTCATTGATAGTAAGGCTATCTGCTCAGGTAGCTGGCATGCACTTGGCTACTTAACAGACGTGCTTTTTGTGGATTCACAGGTGTTTCACTTTATTTATTAAAAGTGGTGAATGGAATTGCTTTAGTTTTTGATAATGCAGTATAGGTCATTTTTAAGACTGAAAAAATACCTCCGAAAGAGTTCGAAAGCGCCGCATTACTCTAAGCTCCACACAGTAAGCTCCAGCCATGACGGTAGTTTCTGTGGAATCTGGTTGACATAACTCTAAACCACAAGAAATTTAATAATTTATTTTCAATTATCGAATCTGGCAAAGGAATTTAAAGTTCAAGAATCCTGGTAACTTCTTCTTCTTCTTCCCCAGGGCCACACCTTTTACACCTGTGTGCTCAAAAAAATATTAAATCTAAATGTATTCGGGGCTGCAATCACTGCATTGTGGCAGCACCCTCAAATTAAAAGCCTCCACTTCATAATAACTAACTGCTTTCTTTTGGAAAGCTTGACTTTCACGCGACGAAACTAAAGAATTTTTGTTTGCAGCGTTGCTTATCATGCAGTCATCACAAAGTGGAGGTCAGCGTTTGCCTGCCAAGTGAAATCCTTTGTGCTTCTGTAAAAGCTGCGGCAAAAGAAATTGTAGATGTTGAGCCGGAGGAGAACAAAAGAGGATGCGATGATAGGAGGCAGAAGGAGGAGGAGTGATATGAGTATGCTGACTCACTGTGACCCTTCTCCCTTCTCCACCAGTGGCATTGTGGGTATTTATACATTGGCGTAGGCTGTTCACCCCCTTATATAAGCCCGTACACGCATATGTCCTCGCACAGACACGTGGGGAGGCGCCCAGGGTGACTGATGCATTTTGTGTTGATCGTTGACTTTACTCTGCCTTCGATTCTTGCGTCGTCTTGCGCTCGTCTTCTTACTCCTTGTTGCAAAAGCCTCGTCTTTGTGTCTTCCACCCCACTCACAAGGATGTTTCCTTTCCTGAGACGGTAGGAAGAGAGCAAGACACAAAAATGGCAACAGGAGTCTAGCTCGCCAAGACCTCTCTCCACGCTGTTTAAATCCTGTGCCAGGTCTGTCTGGCTGCAGTCAGGCAACGAGATCTAATGCAGGTGTTTGTATGTTTGTAGATGAGCCCAGTAGACTCTTGTGAACGTTAAATCTTCAGTTGGTGGGGTATTTTGCCAGTAACATGATGCGTTCGTTTAGTTGGTAGTTTGGGAAATGACAGAAGCTGAAGCAACTTTCCTATTGTGCGTTTGTAATCTGAGCTGCTTTATTCGATGTTTTGCCACCCAGTCCTGCCACTCACGTAATCTTCCTCTTGCAGTTCAGATTGTTCTTGCTGACAGGACTGCTGACATATTTTCTTCTGGCGAAGAAACAACGTTGTTTGGTTAAGCAGCATCCCATAAACAAAGGGACAAGATCATAGTCAAAATGCTAGTGATATTCCTCAGATGGAGAAGTGTACAAGCTCAGTTGTTGTGCTTTTGCCCGAGTGGTTTCAAATGTCAAATTTGACACAATTGCTTTCTTTGTGCCACGAATAAATGAAAGCGACTTCCTTTTAAAACAATGCAGTTAAACAGATTAAAGTAAGGCAGTTTATGAGTTTATAATAAGGCTGAAATGTTATAGTCATTAACTACCATAATAATTCCACTTTTAATACAAAATTGCACTAAAAGTTGCATTAGAAGTCCATTAAATGTGTCAATTTTGCATTATTGGTAAATTAACACACTTTTAATGTGATATTCTACCAAAACTTGCACTAAAAGTCCATTGAAGGTGTCAACTTTGCATTAAAAGTGTCAAAACAGTCATAAACATTCATGAAGACTCTTTCATGCTTATGACAAGTATTATGTCTGTATTATGTCTGTATTATGCACACCTCTGCAAATAAAGTGCTCCCAAAAATGAAATCTGATTTTAACTTTTATATAATTAACATCCTAAATGCATGTATTTGTTTTAACACTTTTTACTCGCCGTATTTTCCGAACTGTAGAATGCACTATACCATAAGCCGCACCTACAATTAAAATAAATAAATGGAAACATACATACTATAAGCCGCTGGTATCTCCGCCGATCTCGGTTTTCCATCCGTCTCCAACTCTGAACTGTGGTTTCGTTCATGCTGAGTTTACGTACAGCGGCTCTATTTCCCTCCTGTACTGCCAGATCGACAGCCCTCAACTTAAACGCTGCATCATATGAGTTTGAAGAAATTTCTCCGTCGTGCCTGCTGCTAGCATGGGCTTGTTCTAAATAAAAATGAGCACTTCTTTCTTTGATTTCCAAGTTTTACTTCCAATGATTCACTTCCTGCTAAAGAGTCCCCTGGTGGTTGAAGAAAAATCCACAGAAAAGCTGCACCAGGCTATAAGCTGCATGGTTCAAAGCGTGGGGGAAAAGTAGCGGCTCATAGTCCGAAAAATACGGTATTTATTTCCAAAGTCAAAAGAACAAATCAAATCTGGAGAAGAACATTGAAATATGGCGGTGGCATCACAATGCTGTTTTAAGGGTATGAATATTCTTGTGTGGCCTGGTATGATTTTTTTTTTTAATCCATGTCCAACCAAATGTTTAGATCAGAATCACGAACTGAACCAGGGAACGCAGTGTGTTTGCCTACGCTTATATAAAAACTTATTTATGACGCATTATCGAGGCTATATGTTGAGAGACGCCAGAAAATAGAAATCTCTGTCACTCTAAACATGGCTGCAGAATCCGACAGCATTTAAATCTGGGACATCGTTGTACAGCTTGTCACTACGCGTCGCAAGCACACACAAATACACACATGTTGGCAGTTCATTAGAGGGAAACGCTGCGTATAAGAGCCACGATCTGCCAACATTTCATGAAGAGAATATACTGGAGCAACGAGAGCAGAGGAGAGGAGACCGGTGGAAAATAATGCAATTGAAAATAAGTAACAAGCGGAGATCACAAATTGTGGAAAGAAGAGGTTAAAGATAGATGATGCTGATAAATATGGCACAAAGGAAATGAGAGTGTCATGACTGAAATGTCACATCCTGTTCATTCAAGGCTATGGACTTAATTTGTTTATCTTTACTCAAGACGGCGTAAACCAAAATAAATTAGCTTGTTGGCTCCAACAGTAAAGCAGACTCTTCAACCAGAGGAGGATCAACCAGCAGTTTGTTCACAGTGCACTAATACAGGGACTGTAGTAGGATATCGATTGATTACAAGTTGTTGCGTAATAACGCCGGGCGACTGGTGCTCATAGATTGAGAGAACATGCAAAACTGTGAATGAATATTTCGAGCCACAGGTTCAGTGCTTTTGTGACTGACTCTACTAGCTTTAGACATTCACAGACTTATTTTATTAAGTGCAGTTTTAAGGTGGGGTTTTTTGCCAGAATTTTTGACTCCTCTTACATTCTTCTTCATGGCTGCCATGCCCTCTACACGACTTGTTGCTGACTCCATGGCTTTTCTTCAACAATGGCTTGCAAAACTTTTACTTGATATTCTCTATGAACATTATGTGTACAATTACACAAGAGATATTTATTCTTGATGTTAAATTTGCAGACACATAGGTATGGAAGTTTCTGTTTGTCTCCTGGGTTCATTTTGTGTGTCTTATGAGAGCTAGCGTTAGAAATCCAAACACAAGTGAAGCAGCGCTTGTGGCAGCCCTGTGGTGATCTATAGCTGAAGTGTGATCCAGAAAAGGTACAATAAAGAAGATGGATGCGGCAACTGAGATGACATAATTCCCCCATCCACATGCCACGCTTTGTATTTAATGGCTGCACACACCTGCTCTACTGATGTCTTTTATATGTTGTCCTGAAAATGTACATTATCACAACCCCACATTCGCCATATTTGCTGTTTCCTGTGGTCCCACTGAAAAGACAAATGGAGGAAGATTTAAAGGGACAGTATTATATAAAATCTACTTTTTGAGCTTTAAATAATGTTATAATGTTATTCCCTCGTTCTTGCTTTGATTCTTCCTTTTGAGGAATGGTTGCCAATGGTTCTATGGCAACCATTCAGCTGTGCAAAGCGCCGCCTTCGAATCTTCCGAGCTTCCGCCTCACAGAGCAGTCTGCATCGCTCTCACTCAGCTCCTTCAGACTAGCCAGCAGCAATTAGCAAACACCTGGTGGGACCGCACATCGACTGAGCTCATTGTATAAGCCACTGACCAGCACAGGGGTGATCAGTGTTTGTTCATGTGTTCATCTGTGTGTATTGTTTGGAAAAGAATGGCGTGGAGTAGTCCTGATAAGAGGTCGGAGGAAGGTGTGAAAGAGGTTGTTGATGAATGCTGTCCTTACTCATCAGTTAGTTTACTTGGATGATCATGGCCTTGGAGGCTTGCTGTTGTTGCCTTTTCCCATGACTGATAGAACTGGGTTCAGTTAGATGTTTGAGGCTTAGGATATTGTTTCATTTTGTTCTTTCTGATAAATATTACAGTTATTCACATTATTTGTTAATGTTACATCATGTATTATTTATAAAGAAAATTAATTATTATGCGCAGAATCCAGAATCTGCTCCGTGTGGCTGAGCAAGCAGTGGCACGCTCTCCCTTTGGACAGAGACCGATTTCTCTCTGGTCAAACATTAAAACTCACATCGAAATAGCAGCAAACAAGACATTAATATAGATTATGTCATACAAAAAGTTGGCGTCTGCAAGTATTTGCCAATTCCTCCTAACTGCGGGGAGCAAGAATGATTGTTTTTTTAATCAACATGAATGTTGCATGAACTCAGGCAGTCACATTGTTGAGCTAAATGAAGTGTTGAAATATGCAAAAAATATGCAGGACAGAGAATGTTGATGTGTGAAACTAGAATTTGTGTGGGAGACAGCAGAAATTTATGTGAAGAGAATACAGAACAGAGCTCTAAGAAATGGACATAGGCGTGATTATTTTGATGCATGGATGGAAATAATCCTGTAACCCCCTCACTTTATCCCGAATTAAATCTAATTCTGCTATCAGGAAATATGTGTCACATCTTAATTTCTTAAATGTGGAATATTTTTTAAAATTACAGCAAGGAGCAAACAGGTAAAACTAGAACCAGTTCAGATGTTAAACAAAAAATGGAAATCGGTAAGCGTTAGTAAACGTCTGATCGCTATTATTAGCTCTATAGAAAATGGCAGGAGATGTGACAACATTTTGAGTTGGAACTCTCATTTTTCAAATGAAGAACAACTGAAACCAGATATTTACATACGCTGTATCCGTGACAATGTATGAAGAGGGAGTTTTAGCAGCTTCACTGCCTCAGGGTATCAGATGGAACAGATGATTCGCTTGTGGAGTTGTTTGTGCATCACTTTTGTGGAGTCTTCTGAGAAAACAGAGGGAGATTTCTGATTTCTGGGAAAAAAATCTTCTTTGCTGTTTTTACCTCCTCCTGGAGAGCCTGCTGAAAACCTTGGTGCAGCTGGCAAAATGCACTAAAAATCCATAAATTAAAACAGTGTTGATGGCAAAGTTACAACATATTTACCATCAGCTGCTTTGGGATTAGGATACTCCTCAACTTCCTCAAGGAGTAATGTTAGCCTAGGCGTTGCTTTATTTTACCCTCATCTGAGGAAATGTTTTGCTCCAGGTCAGGTCCTCTGAAATAGTTACTCCCTCCTATTTCAAGTTAGTAAAGCTCTCCACCACCTCGCTTCCAGTTTTGTTGTTGTCCTGATGTTATTGTCGTGGAGTGGTTTTGTCAGTTCTTGTGGAAATCCTGGATTATTTTTGTTGTCCTCTTGATGTTTTTGACGTCACACGATGTGGCTGCCTCGGCCCAATATGGTGTGTCGTTGTTGATTATTTCAGCAAATTTCACAATGAGATTCAAATTACAGTAGCGGGAGGAATGGTGTGAAAAATGTGTAGAGTAGTGAGCCAAACACCGGAGTTAGGGATTGGGGCGCTCCGGAGTTAGTGAATGTCACTTAGTGTTAGTCCGTATCGGAGGTAGTAACAAGTTGTAGCTGGAGGAGAAGATGTTGGATAACTCAGCTGTGCAGCCTGACTGGTCCTGGTCTAGCAGTTCGTCTGCTCCAGGGCCCTTTCTGACCTAAAATCGCAAAAGTTTAGTCAGATTTTATGTCCGGCAATAAAACAAAAAGGTTATTTCTATTCTTATGTTGCAGCTGTAAATACTGGGTTAAATTGTGTCTACTGGAATAACATCAAATTTCATATTTGTTTGGCTTTCTGTGCATCATCATCAAAAAATAAAACCTAAACATCCTTCTTTGCATTCAATAATTTAAAAATAAAGCCATTTTCCACCGGAAGAAATAAACTAGACCAGATTGAAAGACTCCCTTCAAATCCACAAGATTGTTTTTAATCATTCCTTCTTAGCCACCTACTGTTTACCTGCTACTCTGTATTGGTGCAATTAGATCCATTCCATCATCCAATTTTTTTTTTTGAAAGCATGAGGTCAGACAATTGGATTTTTATTTTTATATTTTGTAAATATTAGATAAAGCGATCAGTAAATACAGAAAATACGGTTGCATTTCAGACCCGGCGCTATTTTTGCTCAGATGTGCTGTTTGTTGTGGCCTCTGAATCGTACCACGGAGAACGCGTAGCACAGTTTTAGTACCATCATTATGTGTATGTGCGTGTGACTGTGTGCTTTGTTAAGTGTTTGGCAGTAGCAGTAGAACAAAAAGAGCAGTCGCCTAGAAGCAATCTGTGCGAACAGCTCACACCAGTCCTAGATGTACTCGCATCCCTCCACCTGCACGTTCCGTTTTCAGTCTCATGTCGTTTGAGCGAGGGGGAGGTTTTCTGTGTGTGTGTGTGTGTGTGTGCAGTACAGTATCATTGCTGTGTGTAGGTGGTGTAACCAGAGAGTGAATATTGCGTAGGAGTGAAGTACCATTCAGGTGCACATGTGTGTTGTAGTGTGTGTTAGAGTGGAGAACGTGTTCTGTGTTAATTATTCTCCCTCTGCTCAGAACCTCTGAGAAGAATTCACTTAGATATGATGTGGTATCTGGCCTCTACGGTTCATTTATTCAAGGAGAAAAATGAAAGCAGCTACTATTATTTTTAATATATATGTATATATATTACGTCAATTACTGAATCACACAAGAGTGCACTAAACAACAGTGATTTCTGCTAAATTTATACTAACATGATGATGTTTCATTAAGGATAGGTCATGTTATAAATCAAAAAAGAATTTTTTTTGACTAGAAAATTATTGTAAGCACTTTTGATATCCGGTATATCTATGTTTACATAATATTTGGGAAGTACTCAAAGAAATATTGCACAGCCACTTTCATAAGTCAAGTCAAGTTTGCACCATTAAAAACATAATGCAGTAACCAATTATCAAATTGCAATAAGCACTACATTTCCTCAAAAGCCAAAATCATAAAGCACAAATACACATTGATTAATACATTAATCAATGTTCCAGTTATGAATCAAAGGCTAAACGGGGGTGTTTTTAGGCTTGACATGAACGAACTCAGTGTCTCAGCTTTTATGCAGTTTTCTGCAAGTTTCTTCCAGATTTGTAATTCATAGAAGCTGAACGCTGCTTCTCCATGTGTGGTTCTGGTTCTGGGGATGCAGAGCAGAACCAGAAGATAGGACAACAACAGCAGGTCTTTAATGTATTGCGGTGCCACAACCATTCAGTGACTTATAAACTAGCAACAGTATTTTAAAGTCGATTCTTTGATCTTCAGGGAGCCAGTGTAGGGACATAAAAACTGGTTTGATGTGATCTGTCATTTTGGT
Source organism: Poeciliopsis paucimaculata (assembly GCA_903067055.1). NCBI lineage: Eukaryota > Metazoa > Chordata > Actinopteri > Cyprinodontiformes > Poeciliidae > Poeciliopsis > Poeciliopsis paucimaculata. The sequence goes on along the minus strand of CAEGAD010031454.1, from coordinate 28,169 downwards.
TCCAGTGAATTCTTGTTAAATCCTTGGCACACCTTTATGTCTCCACCTGCTACCTGAGAAGAACTCAGGTGGCAGGTTGTAACATCATGGATATTTCATTTTTGTTTTAATGTTCTGAACACGCTGAGACGTGTGCCCTAGTTATCACGAGACTGCACATTATCTTGATTTTAAAGTGTTTGTTGACGGAGGGAAGCATTTTGAGCACATTCTCCCAAACGTAGTTTACTAACACTGAATCATCTTGTAGGCAGAAAATTCATCTTCACAGCCAATGTGGCCTACTGCATTCTCTCCATCGGGCTGAAAATACGGAGGTCCAACACACCAATTATCTTTTTTGGAAGTAAATGTTAACATGATTAAAATTAGCCTTGATCTGCTGTCGAAACATGGTGCAAATTGGTGCATAAAGTTGCACGCCTCGTGTCCCCGAACTCGTTTTCTGTGTAGATATGTGGTGGGCTTTTTTTTTTTCCCCTCCCAGTTCTTACATCTAATTTGTCCACATTTTAATCTGCCTCTGCATCTGCTGTCTGAACTCATTATTGACAGTAAATATGTCCATAAGGAGTGATATAATAATCACATATCTGTCAGCCAACTGTTTGTATACGGTTGATGGGCTTTTAAAAATATTTCGGCAGTGTGGACAATCACATGTAAATCTCAAACAGTGTTTGACGCTCTTACAGTTTCGCCCTGACAGAAGGTGTTCTTGTACGTATTTTCATTTTTTATTCAAAACTAATTTTAACAACCTGTCTCCAATAGTAAAAAATAAAAAAATTGTATAACTTTCTGCCAAGCTTCTTCTAGTTGAAACGAACAACTTTGCAATCATGAATACCAATTTACAAGCTATTAATTATGCCACAAATGTAATTTTTTATTTTATTTTTTTAGTCCAAACAGCCTACAGTCTTTTCCACATCATTACCAATTATTAAATTAATAATCCTAACCAAGTGGTAAAGATAAATCTGGAACAACGGATTTTTTTTAAAGGGCTGGTATTAAGCAAAATCAACATTTTTGATTTTTATATCATGTTCTTATGTTATTCTCTCATGAAGAACATGCCTGGAGTTTGACTTTGATTTTTTTCACGCGTATTTGAGAAATGCTTGAATCTCACATGGTTAATGCTTCCTCATGCAATGCATCCCCCACATACCCAACGTTCTGCCTCGGACCTTCAGTCTCCAGCTCCTGCCCCACAGAGCATCTGTCCACCGTAATACTCCTACACTAGCGGCAGCAGCAAATAAATAAAACCTGGTGAAACGGCGGGTCTGCTGAGCTCATCATACAAATTACTTCTCAGTTCAATTCTCTTAAGAATGATTGTAAATGTCATCACGGAGAAGAATTGCTCCGATGACGTACTGAAAGCAAGTGTAGGAGGTTCTTAAAGAGACAGAGGCCCATTTCATGGCTATATTGCAAAGTCAAGTTCTTTGGTATTTACAGCATTTTTCAGACCAACTGAATGTAACAAAGTGAGTTGATTGTGCTATGAAATTACTCTACGAAAATGTTATACTCTGTGAAAACACATAGTACCCTCCTTGTAGATCAGCAATAAAACCTTATCGGAAATGACCTTCAAAATAACAAAAATCACAAATCTATTTTTGTTCAAAAAATCTGACCAAAATTAGCAAAAACAAAACATTCATGCCATAAATCAATGTTAAAGATTTCCAAATGTATCAATGTAGATTGTATGTGTTGCTGCTACATGCCCAGTGTCAATAAGTGTATAAAACAATAAGCTTTAAAAATATATAAAATGCTGTAACTAATTCATGTGAACAGATTAGTGTGATGTAACCTGGATCGACTTGAGCTTTCGTGAAACCTCCTGTTTGCACCTTCAGTCCATCTCTTTGGGCCTATCTGTCATTCCTCGTACGGACTCTAGGGCATTTTCATATGAACCGTTTCTCTATGTGTCTGTGATATTATTACCCTTCTGTGTTTGTCTTGGCTGTCAAGTGGAGCTGACGCTGATCGGGGTGGAGATGACAGGCTCGTCGTGCATCAGCGCTTCCACCTTTGTGCTTTGCTGATTGTCACCAACCTGGAAAGTGGAACCGTGTCACGCTTTTCATCTCATTTGGCTGCAGATTGCATAAGATTTCTTTGATGTAGATCCTTCTTGTTTTTCTGCAAATCGGAGGCGCGCAGGAAAAAAAAAAGTGTAATGCTTGCTTAGCTGTTGAGAACCCATAAACAGAAAGGAATCTTGTGAGAAGGAGATGGTGCCCATTGTGCGTCCAATGGGCTGTCTGACTAAAAGACAATGCTGCAGGAATTACAAAAAGACAGTGTAGGTGTTAAGACAGACCCACAGAATCCTTTTGTTCCACTACTTAAGCTTTTAAATACTCTGATATAAGTGCTGCTTCCAAGAGCAAAGTCACTACAGTCAAGAAGTCTCCCTAAGAGCATCTGTAATTTACCTTCATTTCAATGAAAACATTTGTGTCAAGTCAAAAGTGCTTCCGCATCAAGAGCTTTTTAGTCTCATTTCTCCTCGAAGGAAGTCATTAAAAGGCAGAAAATCTGTAATTGGACCCTTCAAAGTTCATCGTCAAGGAGCTGCAACAATATGACACAGCACAGTGAGGTGATGCTAAGCGAAATGTTTTCCATTCGCAGCACGGTTTTATGTAAGTCTTACTACATTATACACTGGTTGCCCGCAAATGAAGCTTATTTTAGCTGCAGTTATTCCTGTTTGTTTGCATTTTTTTTATTTTCAAAAGAGGAAGGGGGACGCCTTTATAAATTTGGTCACGCATGACCATTTAGTTGTAGCTGACAAGCTCCGATTTATTTCTGGATCACTGTTTGAGTAGTTGCAAAGAAGAATGGAAGTTCTTCGCGCCATTTTACACTTTATCGCTGAATTAGATTACATGTGCTCTTTGAAAAGAAACAAAGCGGAAGGAGAGGCCATTTTATCAGCAGGTCTCCTCCGCCATTTAATGTATTTATTTTTCTACAGAAGTCGCTCTGTGATTCAAATCCTTCGCCCCACTGAAAGGAGAAGTAATCTTAATCTGAATCTGTGATACAGAGAGACTAATCACGTGCACCATTACAAACTTTCAGTTTGTTCTTCTAGATTCTAAAAGTTGCACAAGTTTTAACTTGACGTGTTTGGCTTTAATCAGCTGAATCCCCAGGAAATGCTCCAAGTGCGAACACATTTTCTGCTGGCCATCCATTTAGCATTTTCTAATTTTTGAGAGTTTTGAACTCAACGAGTGTTTTTAATAAGCAGTGAGGCTCGGTCACTTTCTACTTAAGAATAAATGCTCTCTGTTCATTTAAATGACTTTTTGATTTTGTTTCATGCCGTTAGTGAAGATTTTTCACTGCTTTTCCTTTGGTGGTTAAACACTTTAATCTGTCTTGTATATAAATAGTGGTGTACAGATATACTTGCTTGTCCTCTTTGCCTTTTTTTTTTAAGCTATAAGTAATTTAAGCTGAAAAAAAGGGGAAATAGAGCTCTCCATCCTCTGAGTCTGCGATTAGCTAATAATACACTTGTGGTGTTGGAGGAGGTCAGTTTGATCTAAATCGTACAGAATCCTTTTTTTCTTCCTCTCTTGATACGTTTTAGTTTCCATTTCAGCTTCAGGCTGCAGTGTTGAGGCTCGTTTTGGGAGAATTTATCATGTTGTGTATTGCTGACAACTGTTGTGAGAAAGATTTAATAAATGTGAGATTTTCACATTGAATTTTGATGCATTTTTTCTCCTCTCTCTCAAACTCTTTTCACAGTGTGCTGTTTCGTGGTTCACAAGCGCTGCCATGAGTTTGTCACTTTCTCCTGTCCAGGCGCGGACAAAGGACCTGCCTCAGACGTGAGTACAGTCAGATTATTAAAATTATACGTCCCTCAGATTTTCAACATTCCACCAAGAGCTAATGCAAAATTGTAAACTGAAATGAAAAGATGCGTGATTTAAAAAAATAAAAAAAATTGACAGGTGAAAAATAAAATATTGTCGAGTAAGTTTAGGTCTGGAATTGGACTAGACCGTTGCAACACATGGAAAATCTCTGATCTAAACCATTGTATTGTTGTAACTCTGGCTGTGTGGTTAGGGTTCATGACCTGCTCAAAGGTGAAATTACACCCCAGTTAAAGTCTTTTGCCACTTTTCCATAAAGGCCAGATTTGTGAACCTATCAGCAGGTTCTTCATCAGAACCAAATGTCTCTTCAATTCCTCGAGAGTCACCTGAGAAGGCTGCTTTTCTGACTAATGACCTTCTTGACTCAATCCTGTTACATAGATATGTTTGGTAGGTTTTCAGCTCCATCATATTCTTTTTACCTTCAGGTAGTGGATTGAACAGTGCTCTGTGTAATGTTCAAAGTTTAAAATATTGTATTTCTTGCTCATCCTTCTTCTTTTCTTCTCCACAACTTTATTCCTATCCTGTCTGCTGTCTGATCTTCACAATGCAGTTAGTTTACTTGTGTTTTCTAACAAACTTCTCAGGTCTATGAACTAATTAGATGGCTTTTGAAGACATTTAGTTTCACTCCATTTCAGTCATATGACTAATTTAACATTTTTTGACTCTGCTGTAAATATGTTGTAGAAAGAAGCTATGTAAGGAAATGAGTCTATAGTTTCATGACTGAGTTAAATTTAATACATACAGTTGTGTTGTCATTCTACTCAATCTAAGAAGCGCTCAATCACAGATCTTCATGAAACGAGACTTTCTCATCTCAGGGAAACTAATGATTTGGCCTTTTCTCATCTGTGGGCTTGAAAAACCCTTCTTAACTTCCACCTGTTTTCACCTCCCTCCAGCCTGCCCTTTCAGCCAGACGAGCGTAGATGCCTCCAGAGGAAGCACTTGTGTTTGTCTATTAGTTTTCTAACTGATGCGGTTGTATTTGTGTGTAAAACCCACCTCAGTTATTTTTCCCTGTGTTTCACCTGACTGCTTTCGCATTTATTTCTTGGTGCCTTGATTCAAATAGCGTCTCTTTTATCATTTTAGTTTCAGAAACTCACAAAGGGCCAACATTTCTTCTTCATCATCTCTTTACTAGCATCTGTTCTTTTAGAAACTCAAAATTGTAAACTTTTTCTCTATTAAATATTGCAAAAGTCCATTTTATATAAGCTTATTCACCAAAGTCTTTATGCAAGGCTTTTTTCATGTTCTTTCCTAGCATTCATGGTAAAAAAAAAAACCAAAAACATGATTGTTATGTTTGTTTCTAATGCCTCTGTTACACTGAGCGGTATGGCAGTGTAACCGCTTTTTCTGTTTCCATCACAAAATCATAAAACCGTCTGGTCCGGTATTACACAACACAATCCCGAAAAAAGACATACTAGTGCACCATGTTTGTCATCACACTAGTCTGACGTCATGTTACGCGTTTGGGTTCAACCCCTCCAGGTCAGACTTGGAACATCAAGTTAAAGACAAAACTGCTAAAGAAAATCGCATGTTGCAGAAAATACAAAGAAGTTAAAAGTCTAGACATGCCAGGTAAAATGCTGAGTTTTGGTGATATAAATAAATGACGTTTAATTTGCTATATTATTCAAATAAAAAATAAACAAATTTCATAGAGGGTGAAACATATAATGAGTATTTGATCATTCATCTGCTTTTTTAAAAAAAACAAAAAATGTTTTAACTGATTAAAGAACTAATCCAAAAATTTCCTCTTAGGCATCTCTTATTTTTAAGCATTAAGCTTCTGTTGTTGTTTTTTTTGTTTTTTTGTCACTTCAAATCTCACCATCCACCTCTATCATCTTCTTTCTATTTTCCACTGTCTTCATTTCTGACACTTGAACATTTCTATATTTGGTAGACATATACTGTAGCTCTCACCTTGTATGAAAGTATCTCCCAGTCGTCTCCCTTTAAACCAAACCTGAAAACGCCCCGTGCGTTGTCTATTTTAAAAGCTCATCCACCCAGGGGCCTTCTGCTCTTAATTATGGGGCCGTGTCACCATCATCATATTGTTTCTTTAATAAGTTCATGACCTTATGACCTCCGTCCCTGGGAATGTAGGCTAACTCTGCTTCAAACTAGTTGCTTACTTTATTATTAGAGATGGAGCGGAGGACTTATATCTGTCCATAAGAGCTCCTACCGAGAGGAAGGAAAATAAGCAAGATGTACATCAATTTAGAAACAGATGTATAATGTTGTTATTTAGAGTGATGCAGTCAAATCTAAAAACGGAGAGATGCGCAAGATCATCGCTCTGTCTGTAGTTCCTTAATTCCCATACTACTTCTCATTTTTCTTCCCTTCTGTCAGCTATGTATGTATAAAAGAAGAATTCAATTATAGATCTGGGTTAATAGAATGGGTTCCCTGTGGGAGAAGTCGAGGGACGATGTCCTCTAATGAAACCTACATTTCAGGCCCAGAGCTTGCTAATGGTATAGAAGTTGGAGGTTGAAGGGCAACATCTGTGCACGTTTTACAGACCTCATGTCGGACATGAACTGATTTACGGTTTCAAGGTTCAGGCGTAAAAATTGTGTTTTCCAAACTGCAGGAAAAAAACCTACACGAGATATAACAGTTATTGCTTTTTATATGTAAAGGAATATTTGCCCTTTGCCACCTGTTGCATCAAGCTGTCAATGACTTGTGTTCTGTGGCTCGATAGAGGAATTTGCTTAAACTTTTACCAGTGATGGGGGGGGGAAAAAATGATAAAAAATGATTACTCTGTTTTGAAACAAGCATAATGCAAAATGCTACAAACGTTAGCATGTCTGCAGGTACAAGCATGGCTTGTAATGCAGCTAATTTACAAGCTGACATCACATTGTCAGGAAACCAGCATCACTTTACAGAGAAGAACAGAGAAGTAATGTTTTATTTATCTAAGCTGGTAGTTAAATTGTTGTATTTAATTTTTTTGTAAAATATATACCCTGGAGTGTTTTGAAAAACACATTTAAATAAATTGTATTATTATTATTATTATTATTATTACCATCATTAATGCGCTGCACAGTTAACATTTATTTTAAATATGACTAAAAATGTTTTAAACGTTTCCTGTGTGGATAATTTCAAGGAAAAAAAAAAAAATTGCTTCACCAACTAACTCTGAAGCCTGCCTATCAAAGTTTTTCCAATAACATGACAGCATGTGTTTGATTTGTGTGTTGGCGGGAGATGACTAATGCCTTGGCAGGAAATATAATTGGACAGGAGAGTGCTGTGATAAAACAAAGGAATAGAGCGAGGGGGAAAGGGTAGACACTGACATGGAAATAAGTTTAAAAAATATATAAATGCACCTTATAATGCATACAGTAAATATATGCTTGTATGAAAGTTTTCATAACTGTCAAAACAGCTACTTTTGTAAATCTAGGAGTTTTAGCTGTTTACTGCACTGGAGCGTAGAGATGTTTGTTTACCCACTGGAAAAGCATTGACCTTAGAGATGCAAGTGTTGCTGCCCATCAGTCTCAGGAGGGTTATAAGGCAATTTCCAATTAGGCCATTTTGTTGGACAATAAATTGAACTGAATGTAACTGTACCTCCTTGCTGCTCATTTCTTCCTCTGAAAGATTAGAAAAGAAAAATTAAGATTTGAAAATGATTCAAACTTGACAACATACTAGGACGTTCCTATAGTATGAAGATGTTGAGTATAACTGAGGCAACGGTCAAAATGCTACATTACTACTAGAGTAACAATTCAGGCATATAATTTGTTCTGGCTTTCGATTTGAACATTCTGAACTTTCACAAGAACTGAGAATATATGTAGCTTCCCTCTGGACATCTGTACTACCACAGAGCTCAGATGCAGGTGTGTATTCTCTCCACTGCGGTCGCAGGTTTCACACATGCATGAACTCACATGGGCGCTTGATAGACATTAGACAAAAATAGACTGTGTTTCCCCCCTCCCCGGCTCCACATTTAAATCTATTTTCATAAAGAGGATTTGTTGTACAATTTTCACCTCAAAGAACGTAACCAATATCAGTCTCGACAAAACATCAAAATAACTATAATCGCTTTTTTGTTGTTTGAGAATTGAGGGGGAGCATGTTAGGGGTTTCATTAAGAAAACAGGTCATAAGACTCAGAGTAAAATGATGCAGAGACCTGAAGGCAGCGTTCCCCTAAGAAATCACAGTCCACCTGGAGATACGGCCCGCCCTTCACACTCCCACGTAAAACCTCTAATGTACGGCTAAAAGCAACTTATGAATGTTAATGTGCAGAAATGATTTAGTCACAGACAATAGGAAGACAAAGAGCGTTGTTCATATGTGCAGGGTGGTATTTTCTCTTCTCTCCAGAAATTGTCAAAAACTCACACTGTAATGACTTTGCAGCATAACATAAAAACGATCCATCAAGCACTCACAGTACAACAGTTTACAATGATTTATTTACATGAGATGAATAAACCAAATTACTTTCGTCAGAAATTTTTCACTTTTCGTTTTGCAATTCTTAGATGTTATTTGAGAATGAGAGTACAATAAATGTGTTCACATCCCTTGAACTCATCCTCATTTTATTACAAACTTCAATGTTAGCAGAATTTTATATTAACTCACTTATTTAACTTGAGTGAATTAAAGACCATTCACTTTGACACCTCCAAGTAAATTTCCCTGTGGCCATTAGTCTTTAGAATGTCACTAAATTAATAAATACTGCAGAGTCCAAATATTTTGACCACAGTATGAATCTGTGAAGCCGTAGCGGTTTGTTTAAGAACATTACTGGGGAAAAAAAGCAGCACCACAACACCATATAATTCAGCAGAGAGGTCAAGAGTTTCATCATCATACGATTAAGCAAAGGAAATCCATGTCAGAATGGCCCAGTCAAAGTTCATACCGAACTTTGTTTGAGATCTGTGAAATCTTGAAAATTGGTGCTCTTGACCTAATCTAACCGAGCTTGAGTTATAAAAAGTCTCCAAATATGCTAAGATAGTGGAGACATGCAGCAAAACCAGAAAAAGATAATAGAATTTTTCCAAGTATTTCTGCTTGAACGGATCAAAAACTAACAATTTAGCAACATTTTAGAAGAGGACAGGCAAGAATCTTATGAATCCTGTCAAAATCATCCTTCAGTATTGCTTTTCTTACAGCACCATACGCGACCACCAACATTTGCAGCAGTCAGCAGCTGAAACGGTTCGGCTATTGGCCGAACGACGTTGCTGCTTAAAACTAAGAACTAATCTTTGAGCTTGGATGCAAAATTAAACCAAACACATACATTTACTTGAATGTATTTTGCCTCTAAAAACTAACTTCATCTCTCTTCAAAGCATTAAAATTTCCAGGTCTAAATCTCTCTTCGATGTTTGAAAAAAAATTCCTTTACTGTCGTGTCATTCCAGCTGCTGCATGCATGCTCATGTTTGTTCACCGTACCAGTATCAAACTTCACGGACGGCTGACTTCCTATGAAAGACAGTTGTGCCAACAGAACTGCGCACACCTGCACGTGCATACGCACTGAGGCTCTGAAGGGAGCTGCTTTTGTTGCCTGGCAAAACTGTTGAGAATCAAAGCAATTCAGAGGAAAGCTATTATCTGATTACAGTCAACCCTGCTCTACATTCACCTACCCCCATTTAAACTTCCTGTAAATGTTCACAGCGGTTTAAAGTCTGAGATGAATGGCTTGTGGTGAAAGAGATGGAAGATCATTTATTTGTTCTTTAATTCTTTAGTTCCCTTTATTTAATTGTGTATTGTGAAACGTTTGCTCCGATAAAAAGGATTGTATCAAGTTTTTAATGTTTCTCTTAATGTTCCTCATCAGGACCCGAGGGCGAAGCATAAATTTAAGATCCACACCTACTCCAGCCCCACCTTCTGCGACCACTGTGGCTCCCTACTCTACGGCCTCATCCACCAGGGGATGAGATGCGACCGTACGTGCTCCAAACTACACACAACCTCGCAAACCTGATCATTTTTGTTCATAACCACATGAAAATATTTACCAATTCTATTGATTTGCATGTGGATTACTATATGGCTTCTTCAGACATACCCAAACGCAAACATTCTTGGATGTGATCTTGCATGTGCTTTTCAGACTGTATGATGAACATCCACAAGCGCTGCGTGCCCAACGTGCCGAACCTGTGTGGGACGGACCACACCGAGAGGAGAGGCCGCATCGAGATCAGCGCCGAGGTCAAGACTAACGTTCTCACCGTCACTAGTGAGTGTATTTTAGGAAAACGCGCAGATGCAGATGCAGAGCACAAACACATCGACAGGGAAGTGTTTAGGAAAGCAGGTGTTTGTCTCCCTCTGCTGTAAGGATGGCAGCGATGAAGACATGAATACTTGCTTCATGATTTAAGGATTGATCTTTTGTTTTTTTGGTTCATGGTATTTTGCCATGAGACTGGCCATTAAAATAAATCATTTAGGCCTGTTAGTGATTTATTTGATTCATTTCAAAGTCCCTAGTCGAGCTTCAGAGAAACCAGATGCTTTTTTTGTAGGCATTAATTTCTTATGTAATAATTGTGGCTTAATTTTTAGTTGCTCTTTTTTTTTTTTTTTTCAGAAACTGTACACTTCGATCTGTTTTTTTTATTATTATTATATTGCTCACCATTTGAATGGAGTTAAGGCCAGGGCCATATCTGAGGCTTGAGGCCTTTCAAAATGTATTCGGTCGTGTGTGTTTGGGGTTCATTGTCCTGTTCGAACACATATAAGGCACCTGATCCAAACCTGAGGTACCACACACCGACCATCGAACAAGGTTGAACACAACACAACAATGATCCCAAACCCGCGTCCTTTCGAATGTTTAAAGCTGGCATACATTTAGGCTTTGAAGTGACTTGAACTTGCAGCCTCCATTTAAGAGGCTCCCTGCAATAATTTCCTTAAATAAGACTCTAGATTTAATATTAGATATTAGGCATTCAGAAAATGTCTAATATTTTGGGAAAATAAAATAATTCCCAAAACAAAACAAATACCACATGACCAACCTCCTCCACTTCCCCTCCGGAAACAAACGGCAACAAGATGAGAAGAAATATCGCTTGTAAATAGTGGTCCAGTTTTATTCAACATATAAAGCAATATCATAAAAAATTACTAATATCCGTCAATATCAGTGTTAGTGCCGATATAATGTGCATCCATATAAAAATTCATTTGCAATTTTAACATAATACTACTTTAAGATAAGGTTAAGCTTTTATTTAGTTGAGATATTATCTTTCTTTTTGTAAATTTTGTAAATCTTTTTGTAAAATGCTGAACATGGTATAAATGTACGTTTAGTAATTCTGGACCCGTTTTGCTTGTTCAGACCCTGCCAAACTAAATCTGCAAAAATATTCACAATACACCAGCTGGACATTCTGGAACTTCTAAAGAACAATTTAAAAATTACCAAATGAATAATTAACTGGACAATCAGGTTACTGTTGTGTATAATAATCCGGCTGAAATTTGCCAAAATCCACTCTGGGCTTTCCAACCAAGCAGGAAAATGTTATTTTCTAACAAAGTAATATCTATAAAATAAGTTTTGTAGATGGGGTCTCACTCTGACCTTTATTAGGTAATCAGGCATACATTTTAATTGTTATGACTTATGAATTTATTCATGTGTTTATGCTCTTTGTTGTTCTCTCAATTTTCTTATGAAAAATATAAACCTGCAAAAATGTGTGCCTTTGTTGTCAAAGAACAAAACTACCTTAATGTACTTGACTTAATTTAGCTTGGAACAAAAATTGTTTTGCTTTTAATCTGTTACATTCAAAAAGAGCCCAAAATAAAAAGTAGAGTTGGTTTAATAGAATTTATTTTTACGTGTAGTGACTATTTTCACCTGAAGGAGGCAGCAGAGGACTATAACAAGCGTAATTTGAACAGTACATGCATCAAGCTGAAATACATCTTGATTTATAATAAACGTTTAACTGGTAAAAATCTAACTGGGACCCTTCTGTGTCATCACCATGGCGACATGCGGACATAAACCTAATCTGTGTCAGTTCATTATTTTCTGCAAAGATGTATAGATCTTTTAGCGTTGCGTTTAAGAAGAGAAAATTACTGATTGTATTTAAAAACTGACAACCACAAATCATCACAGGCAGAATTGAAATTGTATAAAAACTGCAACCAAGGAAACCCAGAATTTTTTGACGTCTAACTGCAGACACACATATTGATATTTGTTTCTATGTGTCGTGTTTTTAACTACATAAATGTTGAGTATTTAAGTAGCCATTTTAGAAGCTTACAGACCCACATGCTCATTTTTTTTTCTCACTGGTACCGTGTACTTTATAACTACTATTACCATAATATAATTATCAATTTTCTTTACAGTAATATTACCTCTAAATGGCAAAGACGTAAGAGGTGAAAACCTGAAAAGCAGGAATAGAAATAAGTTAAACTAAACGTTTAGATTAATTTGACTTAAACATCCTTAACATGTCTCTAGTTTAGTGTATTAAATTTAATATGCATATGCAGTAAATATTTGTCTTATTCCGTGTTATCAGAAATGAATATTATTTTGGTGCTTGAACCAAGATGCTGAATTCTCCTCCCCTGCTGCTCAGGGTGTTTCAGTCTCATCTGTGGTTCTGGTTCCCACGCTCCAACTCGGGATCATTAACTGCTCATTAATGTGGAGAATGATAAGAGAGCGCACTTATCACACACACTGCCAGGACAGCAGTAAATCCACTTAGCAGACCAGAACGGCGAACTAATTCAAGTATGTAAATGTCCAGGTAAAAATGATCCGGACATTGTTAAAGGTTTTGTTCAACATCTAGTTATTTTCTTTTTGGTTTTATGAGATAACTCTTTAACGGTAGAAGGGAGAGGCAGTTCCGTTTTTTGACGACAGGGATCAGTGTGGAGCCCTGTGTAACATTCTTATTTCAGTGGTGAATAAGAAGCAGAAAGTGCAAGCATCTTCCCTTAAGCTTAACAAAGCGGGATCTGGTAAACAAAATATGGCTGCTCCACTGAGAGACACGTTTGCGTTTACTCCAATTTTGGATTTCACGAAGCTGTTGCTGCTGTTGTAAAGCAACAAATTCTTCACAGCCTTTCTCTTGTCGTAGGTAGATCAAAGTTCACGCCGATGCGAAGCTCGTGGGAGCAGAGAGGGGCCTGGCAAATGCAGTGTACATCAGACCATTGTCTTACTTCTCTTTTGGTCAAAAATTGTGTTGATCACAATCGATTTACACAAACAATTGCAAAAATAAAACAACCAAGGTGGCTGTAAAGTAATCTGCTGTTCCATTGTTATGTACTATCCAGCAGATGCGTTCATTTGCTCACAACAACAGATTTGCACACTGTTTACTCTGAGTCCTCTGGGACTATTTGGCATTCTACCCTCTTTACAGCTCTCCTCCACTACTACTTGATGGTCACTTTAACTGGCATCATCTAATATTTATTGGCCCACTCTGCTGAGAGTTTCGCTGGGGTCTTCGCTGCGGTTAACCTATTGGAGGTTAGTGGAGAGTATTGCTTTAGTAGCAGCATTTTTCCTGATCTCCTGGGAAGCTCTCCTTTCTGTCTTGATTCAAAGGAAACTTACACACCACCATATTGGGCCCTTTAAATTTTTATGGGACTAGTACATGACTTTCTTTCACTGAGAAATGGGGGGGGAGAGCATGGCAACTATCTACAGTAGTTAGTAGATTGTCATTTTTCTCTTATCATGCTAAAAACATCATAAAAGTTAGCCTGATGAAAAAAAATAGAACATAGGCAATCAACATAATCGTTCACAACGTCCGTTTCTGATCTCTGATTGGCCCATTTGAAATTCTACCAGAGAAATTCAGCTCAATGGGAGAAATTCCAGACAAAGTAGGGAAGAGAGATGAGAATCAAGCGGAGTTGCATAGGAAGACAATGGCCAGGTCAGATAAAAGCAGCCAACTCCTCACCAGATCACAGTGTAAAAAGAAACTGTTTTTAAACCTGTAAATGTGAAAAGGCTGCCATAAACATCTAAATTTGGTGAAACGAAATTTGCAAGTTTTAGCTGCACTAGTTTGTTAGTAATAGTTTCTTTTTAATTAATTTAGAATTTAATGAATGACTAAAGAAATTTTATTGGAAAACATGTGACCTGTTAAGTAACGTGTAGTGTTTTGGTTTCAAGAAGAAACTACTTTTTTTTTTAAATGTGTACATTTTTATAAATAATCTTTCCTTTATGTTTCTTCTTACGTCGCTTTCCTTGGTCTGCTATTTTTTGGGATTTCAACGAACCAAAATTAAATGTACTAATATGTACTTACAGTGTTACTGTGGATCATGGCTGGAAAAACTTACTGCCCCTACATCCCATCCCACATGCACCAGCATTTCTTCTGGTAACCAATGTGAACTTGCAGGTTGACCCACAACATTTGTCGAACACATACACACAGAGGGGCAAATAGACACACATTTTTATTACATCAATGGAGTACAATTAGCTCTCAACGACAGGCTGCCTCAACAAAAGGATTCGTATTGAAGTTGGCAACGTTCCACGGTCATTTCAATCAGATCTTCCAACCCTATGAAGGGTTATTCCCTTTGTCTGCATCGACATCTATGAACACTGCAGTCACATTTTGGCACAAAGGTTCTGAGTAACGCTTGTGTTGAAAACAAAAAAATTGCACTTTCCTCATGAATTCTCCATCAATCTGACTCGAATAGCAAAAATATGCCACTACTTCTCTAATCTCCTGTCCTTGTGATCTGTGCTGTTATTTTATTTCTATCCAAATTCAGTTTTCTACTTCAATCCAAACAGTTAGCAACTTGAACTTCTTTCTTTTTAAGCTCATCGTTTCAGTACCTTCTAGATGCTGCGACCATGGACCACCACGAAAGAGACAACTGTCCCTCCAACAAATGCTTTTCGAAAACACAGTGAGAATTGAAAATGTTAAATTATTGGTGACTTTGACCTGCTGTTTTTTATTTTCTCTGCTTTCTCCAGTTAAAGAGGCCAGGAATCTGATTCCTATGGACCCCAACGGCCTGTCAGACCCGTACGTGAAGCTGAAGTTGATCCCAGACCCACGCAGTGAAAGCAAACAGAAGACCAAGACTATAAAGTGCTGCCTAAACCCCACATGGAACGAGACCTTCAAATTGTAAGAAAGTTTACCGGCTTCTTACTGCTCATTGATATCGCGTCTTCTTAATGAAAGAACTACTTTCAGGCCGCTGCATTGTACCGCTCTTCCCATGCTCGAGTGACCGCCGGCGCTCGGTTGAAAACATCTGGCTTCCTGTATCTTGTAAAACCTTGCTTTTGGGGTTGTTCTGCTGCTGCTGCATCCTTGATAATCCTCACGACGATTAGTTCGGGAGAAGACCGATAACTCCAGGCATTTCAGTGCAGATGTTCAGGCTTAGAGGAACTTTGTGCATCTTTCAAGCCACCAAAATAAGAAATAAGAGAGCATTGCGTTTTAGTGAACAAGTTTGTGAAGACAAAAAAAAAAAAAATAGTTGTCTTGGGGCTTTTGCTTTTTGCGCATTCTTTTGTAATCGTCTTAGCTCTCCTTCATCTGTGTCCATCGCCCCTTGTGAGTGCTAGTTTTTAGCCAGTCCTGCTTTATTTCCTGTTCTCTTAAGTTCGTTTCACATTTAGTTGATCAGACGCAGCCGCTTAATCTACCAGTGATTACCAGTAAGTAGTAATTAATACTGGAAGGAGTTTCAGTATTTAAACCTTTCGGTGGACTCCTTTCATGTCACTTGTTGTTTTGTGAGATCTTGTTTTATATGTTATAAGTCTAATCTTGATTCGCCACAAAAACTCATTTATATAATCAAAAATATGGTTTGTTTAGACACATTGAACTTTGGTTCACCAGAAACTTCTATAAATACCAGCTAGGATTTAAGTTGAGAATTTATGATTCAAACACCTCTTAATTTGAAAGCTTTGCCAATTCACACATGCACTGTTGCCATGCCAGCTGCTAGAAACAATGAGCAGTGAATTTAATTTAATTTTGTACTTTAAGACGATGTAACGTCACAAAGTAGAGTTGTGTATCTCGGAGAATATCGCCACTCACAAACCTTCCCCCCCGTGTCTCCTCCAGCCACCTGAAGGAGTATGACAAGGACCGCCGCCTGTCGGTGGAGGTGTGGGACTGGGACTTGACCAGCCGCAACGACTTCATGGGATCACTGTCCTTCGGCATCTCAGAGCTCCAAAAGCAAGGGGTGGACGGCTGGTAAGACACGGAGGCTGGACGAATGAGTGGAGTAGGGGTGTGGAAACATTTGAGGCGGTGAACACAAGAAGAGAGCAGGAGGGAGAGTGAAGGTGACCTTGTTCATTACCGTAGCATAGCAGAAAAAAACTTTATTTTTTTCTTTTTTTTTTTGGAGCTCTTCTTCCTAATCTGGTTATATTTAGTGCCAGAGTAGCTCTTCCCCCGTCTTTTTATCTCTGCTTCTTTATCTCTCCTCTCCTCCACCCTCATCCGGCCCCTCCCTCCATCCCTCTCCCTCTGTGTCTGCAGCCCAATCACTATCTCTCTAAATCTTCCTCTCTTTTTTTTTTTTTTTTTTTTTGCTGACACTGCTCTGTCAGGGTTTTTAATGAGATGCCAGCTTTTGAGGTGAGACTGGAAGGTGGGAGGATGCCTCGGTACACCTGATATTCAGAGTGAGCCTTTTAAGATGCAGGTTTTCCTCTAATCCACCTATGTGCAGCTCCGCACACTTACTGGCATGGCAGGAAAGGGACGGAGGCAGACTGAGAGAGACTAAAAGATCTTTTATTGGATTTGTTAGTGTCCATATTGATGCTAACAGATGCCACTTTTAGTAGGAACTAGAAATAAAATGTCAGAGGTTTGTTGGACAACGTTCGTTTTTTTTAATGGAACGTTGTCAAGATGAAAGACATTCTAGAAAGAAAGTCATGTTTCTAGTTCACAGCCAGCCGTGTAGGAAGCAAAGCAAACCTGTAGAAGACAAATTGGATCAAATTGAGACAAGTATTCAATCGAATGCTGCATGTGGATGAAAACTTATATTGCTCTTTATCCTAAACACACCATTCCCACCATGAAACCTTGTGGTGGAAGCATCATGCTGTGGGAATGCTGTTCTTCAGCAGGGACAAATCTGAGAGTGTAATCTCACTGAGTTTAGGCTTTTAGTCAAGAAAGATTTGTTCTCAGTCTCTAAATGTGCAAAGCTGGTAGAGACAAACTCCTTGAAGACTTTTAACTGCAAAAGTAGCAAAACGTGAATCTACAAAGTCTTGACTTGGGGGAGCTGAATATTAATGCATGCCATGGCTTTCCAGATTTCTTGTAAAAAAAAACTGTAGAACCACACATCACTTTTGTTTTAATTTACAATTATACACCATTTTGTGCCATTCTGTACCATAACATTTCTCATAATGCACAATGGGGATTCATCAAACGGATATGAACACTTTTGCAGACGACTTGATACATCATTTTTAATTGCATTTTGGTTTTGATTGAAGCGTAAACATATTTTGCTCTCACATATTTTTGTTAAAAAAAAAACAAACACAACATTCGATGTAGGCTGTCGCCTCAGGGAGCGTTTATCTGATTTCAGGTTGCTGAAGGTGAAACTGGGAGGATCTGTGACAATAAATCTATTCTCTAAAAAACTGCACTGGTGAAGCCGTGTGGTTTGTGCTTCAGCCAAGAGAAGTTCTTTTCATTATGGGCAAAATGTTTCCCTTTTAGTCCCATAAAAAATAACCATTCCCCCCCCGGTTATGTATGCAAGTCAATCATCAATCATGTAAGAGTGAATATCTCTTCATTTCAGGTTTAAGCTCCTTTCTCAGGAAGAAGGCGAGTACTTCAATGTTCCCGTGGCTCCAGAGGGAGAGGAGGGCAACGAGGAGCTACGGCAGAAATTTGAGGTGTGTGTGCGCCTGCGTGCGTTTAAATGTGTTGTGTGTTTTGGAATGTGTGTGAGCAGTTGGCTTTGACCACGCTGCGTGCATGAGTCTGTGCGAGTGTGTGTGTGTGTCTGAGTGAGAGCCACTCTGGGAGAGCTGTTAGCAGTTGGCAGGCACACTTACAGCACCATCCGGTCTGGCACACGGCAGGTCCAGACGTGTTTGCGCGTGTGTGGGTGTGTGGGGATGCTGGGAGGGGGGCCTGACCAGTAGGCCCATTCATTAACACATTTGGCAGTGATGAGTATCACCCCACTCCGTGATTTTCCCTTTTCCTTCCTCCTTCCTTCCTCTTTTCTCCGTTTGTCACACTGACTGCAAGCTGCAAACAGGAGTCTTCTTCTGAAAGTGTGTTAAGTTGCAGTTTGCAACACTTAAAGGGAATGCACTGGGAAGAATAGAACATAATAATATTCCTTAAATGTGGTGATGCAGTTGCCTATTTATTGTCCTCATGTTACTTTTTTCTCTCCTCCTGTTATTTGTCTTTCATCCTCTGATTCTGGACTGTCTTGTGCGTTTCTTACCCGTTATCTATTGTTGTCTCCGCTTTTCCTTAAGGTCGTGGTTCTGGGTGGCTGGGATTGGCGGCACACATTAATAAACAAATACACCAGCTCTTGTGATAGCTCTAGGGGGAAAGCTCCCAGGAGGAAAGCCAAGACCTGAAAAGACACAGAGAAAGACAGAGAGTTTGAAAGGTCGCGTCGGTGACATGAGATGCATGTTTCCATGTTACACCAATCACAGCCACACACTCATAAAAGTTTATATGTGTGGATTCGGCAAAACAAGAGCTAATTCATAAAAGGTTCCAGTCATAAAGGTTCCAGTCAAAGACTGTATAAAAAAATATTAATGTTACATTATATTTCTGTGAGTGTTAAAATGTTTGACCTGCTCGGATTAGAACCTCATGTGGATGAAGGTCCCACTGGACTGGATGAACGGCTTTATTCCATATTTTTGAAAACTAATTTTGCTTTAATTTATTAAGAGTTTATTAAATCTTACTGATTTAAGCTTATTGACTGTTTAGCTTCACAATCTTAACCTACCTTAAAGAAGCTAGCCTGCTTGAATCAGCCTGGAAATGAACTTTGGTTGAGCCAGCTTGATGGAAAGGAGGTGATGAAGGCAGTTTTATGTTTCAAATGTTTTAACGACGACAATCGAAACAAATTTGAACCGTTAGACTTTGTGTATTAACTTTGCAAGTAGAAGTCAACCCCAAGACTTTCACACTTCAGCTAAATTCATCTGCATCGTCAATCCAGTTCCTTTTATGTCACTGGAAAATCAAAAGACGCTGGACTGGAACATTTAATTAGCTTCTTAAATTCCGATGTATTTCGATGGAGGTTTGTCTAATATATTATGGATGCAAGTGCATTGTTAAGCCACTTCTCCATTTGTAATCTTTGTCATTTCAGAGTGCAATAAAGTCCTGTCCTTGAAAACAAAAGCAAACACTTTTAAAATGAATCCTCTTGTGAGTGTCGATGTGTTTGTGAACAAACAGAACTTTTTCTCTGCTGACAAACGGAAAACCATAAAGATTACAAACACACACATACAGGAAAAACTGAAACAAAGAATAGAATATGCCTATTTTTATTTCCCTTTATTATATTTACAGTTCCTCTATATATTTCTATCTTCTTCCATCCAGAGGGCTAAAATCGCAGTGGGAAAAAACACGGAGGGAAAGTCAGCAAACGCAGCCTCCCGGTTCGACTCCAACGGCAACCAAGATCGCATACGGCTGTCCGACTTTAACTTCCTGATGGTGCTGGGCAAGGGCAGCTTTGGCAAGGTGAGAACAGCTTGTCCTTCTGTGTTTACCTTGTCTTTGTCACTTAAACGACTGTTTGACTCCTGATTACCTGTCCGCTGTGTGCTGTGGTTCATGCATTCTTTTGTTTTCACACAATCTTTGCGGTTCCCAAAAGAAAAGAAAATAAAATGCTATAATATTAGAAAGGCATTGGTTTCAGCTACTGAGTTCCTGAAGCATATAGCATATGCAAAGCAGCCATCATGCATATGCAAAACCACTATTTTAACAGTGTGGCGCAGTGACCGACTCAGAGGACTTGAACTGAGCTTAAACAAGAGATGAAAGGATTAAAAATTTACACAGAAAGAGTAAGCACAGGTAGATAGAAGTGGATGAAGGGAAGGAGGCATAGAGGAGGACATGGCAAGTGGTGAAAGTGATGAAAGGAGAGGGAGAAGGCGATGAGATCAGTGGTGACAAGGCTGACATGAACGAATTGAGAGAGAGAGGTAAAAACGTCAGGATGAATGAAAAGCGAGTCAGCGAGATAGGTGTGAGGGGTCCTCGGAGATGGGCAGGGTGAGGGGAGCGGTGCTGGGAAAGAATGAATGGAAATTTGGGAGACAAACAAAAAACGGGGAAAATAGGAAGATGCGACGTGAGAGAAAGACAGAGAGGAGGATTTTGGGAGCCGAAGATGAACGGAGCAGTGGGGTGGAGAACGACTGAAAGTGACATAAAGAGCACGACAGAAAGAGAGGGAGGAGGAAAAAAAGACCATTGTCTGTGCCAGACCTGTACAGCAACTGCCTGTTTCCATGGTAACAGGGATTTAAAGCTACACTGACGTGTCACCGCGGAGAGCCTCATTCATTATTGGAGTCGTCTTTAGCGGAGTACCTGACTCACATGCTTAAGAGCGTAAATAAATAAAAAAAGAGCACATTCCCGAACGCAGGCGTCTTTCTCTGCCGGGAACGCATTCGCCAAATGCAGAAGCGGACGCTCGTGTGACGCGGCGCACTTTAAGGGTTTCTCCAGCGTCTGCGTGGGAGGCTGAGGTTGAATCCCTCAGAGCTGTACTTTTTTTTTGAGTGTTGTTCTGTTTGAAGTTTAAGCTTAGAACCAGAAAAAGTGTCATATGCTTTAGTAATAAAATACATACCAACAGATGTTTCTAATGTAGAAATACATGTATTTGTTAGCCCACTGACAGTAGACAGTCTGCTGCAGACTACCTGTTAGCTTCTCCTTTGATTTTCTTTTTTTTTTTACAATTGATACAGGGGGAAATAAATGCCAAACGTCTCTGATGTGTTTTGTGCAAACACGGAGGATATAAGTGAAGATAATGTCTGAGAAGAAAACATTGAAGTCGAGCGACGCAGGCTTTTCTTTTGCAGCAGGAAGGCTCACTGGTTTTACAGAGATTTGCTGTATTTGCTCCAAAGCCCTGTTTGCTATGAATTATACAGAATCTGAGAATAGGAATAGTGTTGGGAAATCCATGCAGGTTCATATTTGACATCTTAACTCTACCTGAATTTGCGCATGGTGATTCAGGTCATGCATCTGTTTGATAGAAGCACTTTAAATGCCAGAGGGCAGAAATGTCTTGTTGTAGAAAACTATTTTATTATATTTTGGAAATATATTTTTGTCTTTTGGTACGTTTTAATTTCCATCTTCCTCTCTTGACAGGGACAAACGTCATCGTGACACAATACGACAATTAAGCAGCACACAATCACATAGATTTAAAAATGAAGCATTGAATTAAAGGAAAAAAGCCTCAAGGAATTTTCTGTCAGCAAGTTACATAATAAATTGTTTCCATCTTGCTTGTAGGTCTGCTGTTTGCATACATTCAGCCATTTAAAAGTCTTTTTCACTGCTTTCTCTCAGACTAGCCTTCAATATAGAGTTTCAGTCACACATGTTTGCCATTTTGCTAGATTAGACATTACATTGAGAGGATGAGGTGAACGCATAAGGTCAGAGTTTTCTTATTACAAGGTTTCATGCTGCCATGGCAATTCACATTAGTCTGGCGAGCGTGCTATGTTGGAGAACAACACTGCAGCGGCTGAACTTTTTTAGCACCTGGTGAGATAAAGGACTAATGGCTTCCTACCTTGCTTTTTTTTTCATCTAAGGTCACTGACCACAATTTGCTGTCTGCCCTGTGAGTGTCAAACAGTGAGGGAGAGGCTGCAAATGCCAAAGAGAACCGTCTGCATTTCTTTGTTTATTTGAATCAGTTGAAAAAATGTTGGAAACGAGCTGCAGAAAATGTCTGCTTTATGTCAAGTCAAGTTTATTTGTAGAGTGCATATTAAAGTAGAATATGTGTTGATGTGACTTTTGCTGTGATTAGTAAATGCATGTAGAAAAATAGGAGAAATGGCTGGAGTGCGACACCTGGATCCTAATTTTCAACACTTACCTAAAGGCTACTTTAGTTGAGACTGTTTCACGTTTACAAAATGTAGTTTCGTATTATTGTGGCAGTAGAAAAATTATGTGAATTGAACAGTTTGGCGCTATAATTTACAGAATTTTCTAATTTTTTGTTTAATATTTTTCTGCTGCTGGATACTTTCAGTTGTATTTGCACTATTTTAGGCGTAGCCTTTAAAACTACTCGGATTTAAAAAATTGTTGTCATTTGTTTTAAATGAAAGCTTTTCAATCTCTTGCAAGCTTACTCGACACATTTTCAGCGCTTTACATACTGCACCAACCCTTGCCTTCGGAACCCCCTTAATTATTTGTGACATAATAAGGTGTCGGAAGATTCCTGAGAGATTGTGGTCCATGTTGACAAGATGGAATCACTCAGTCGCTTCAGATCTGCCAGCTGAACATCCATGATGTTCCAGCATCGCAACGGCGCTGTGTAGGTTGAGACCTGGTGACTCTTTATTTCACTGGATTACGGTGAGCTCCCAATCAGGTTTAAGAAACCAGTTTGAAATTATTTGAGCTTTGTTACATTGGGTCTTCTCTTGCTGGAAGTAGCCATCAGTGAATAAATAAATATGTAAATAATACATCTCCGGGTTGCTTCTAAGCATATAAATTAGTATTTTTCTAAAGGTGCTGCATTATTTTACAACTTCTCCTGAAAAGAGCCTGTTTTCACCTCAGTTTTTTTTTTTTCTCTTCTTAATTATATGCAGCTCAGTGGACAGAAAAGTTGCTGCATATATTATAAGAATGATGGCAAAGGCCTTGCGGTTTCATTCAGTGCTTGTGGAGCGTTGGTTAGTTAATTTAGCCTTGATAGAGTCGCTCTCCAAGGTCATCAGAGAAAACACGTTGTTTTTTCAGCGTTGTTTACGTCACACGTCAGCTGACATCCTTATTGGCAATTGACCCCGAATAACTTTTCGTGAATGAACCACTTACACACGCCACAGTTCACGCTGCTCTCTCAAAACTATGCATAACTTTGGAGCCAGATTCACCTTGAGAAACGCACTTCTGTATTTGACTCGGTCCGGTTCATTGCTCCGTGCTGCGCATGTTTAGCTTGTTGAAGTGTTTTCATTTCTGATATGCGCCTCGTCATCGTTTGTTCTCTTTCTCTGAGAGTGTCCTTGCAGTTCTGCGAATGAACTTTGGGCCAGATGGCGTCCTTTGGTGTCGCTGTTTCATTTTTAAAGCGTTTTTTTTTTTTTTTTTTTTTTTTTTTACATATAGTTACATTGCGCCATACGCCGAGTTCATGCACACACACACACACACACACGTGCATGTGGACACATATATTTCTTGCTCGAGGTCTCCAATCATTTCAATGTTGAACTGTTTTAATCTGTGTCAGCCTTCTGTGCAGAATTACAAATTGCACATCATCATATGGGCGAATACACACTCTGGCACATCTTCACACACAGTGGATCCATTTGTGCCACACTTCAAGTAGAATACAGGTCCCAATAATCTCACTACATTATCACACTTGAATGTGTATAAAGCACAAGCGCCTAAGATGCTCATTTTCTGTTGTTCAATTTGAAAAATGCGCATTAACCTCTTAATTACATGCTGCATTTGTTTAAGAAAAAAAAGTTAGGTCATCTGCAAAAAACACATCAGAATTTCTGGTGTAATCGGAAATGAAATAAGTTGATCAATGTTTGTTATTTGAGACTCTATGCAGGATAGAAAAGAACCTGAAACATCACAGTTAATTTTACACAGTAAATATTCAAAAGCAGATCAACACGTTATGTTGATTTGTTGCACTTGTTCATTTTTGAAACCCAAAATTTGTTTTTTTCTGAAAATCTAAATCTTACATAAGAGCAAAAAAAAAGAAAAAAAAACATCACTATTTAAAGGGAAAACATTCAAAGCTTGGATAAACCATATCATGAACCACTTTTTTTTTTACCACACATTTAAAGTTTGATGGAGTCAGAACAACGCAGGATAAATGTCCAAATCCAAGTGTTTTAGGTGTCTTAAGCCTAGAAAGTGATAATAGGCATAGATTAAGTAGAGCCCATTAAAAAATCATTTAAATATTGACATTTGTCTATAGTAAACTCAGTTTAAACTGATCTCTCTGTGCACATGAAGAAGTGCCCGGCCTTGGACAACAGGAACTGCACATTTGATTACAAAGTTTCTTACTGGTTTCCCAGTCATGATCTTACTCAGGTGTTCCTGGACTTTATCATTTAAACCAGAGCAGCTGTTCCTTTTATTCTCTTCTTTCTTCACCTTCAGGTCACGCCACATTTTTCTGACCTACTTCTTATTTTTTAATCCCATTTTTTTCATACCTCAACCATCCTTGATCTCAGCTCCCCTCTAAAACCGATCTTACTGAAGTTTTTGGGTAAAAAAAAAAAAAAAAAAAAGTTACAAAATCCTTTCATTCTTGTTCTCATTTTTTCTGTGATGTTTCTTTTCTTCTTAGTGTCCTTCTCAGATATTCTGAAGGGCAAAGAAAATCCCCACGGAGAGATCTTAGAGAAGCACTAAATCTTGGCTACAGCTCATGTAAACCAAATTTTATTCTCTCAGAGTGAAGCCCGTGCAGGAAACACTGACACCTGACAGAATGAAACCCATAAAATGCTGAAAGCTCGGTAAAATGTCTCAATCGTTAATTTTAGATCGACAAAACAAACATCTGAGATGGAGATGTTCCATCTTTGGTTTGGACACTTTGACACATTTTACCTCAGTAGAGCCTTTACTTTAGTTTAAGCACTTGCAGTGAGACAAAGAAGACTGATTCAGTATTTTTCAGTGTTTTCAAGCTGTATAATGCACAATTCAAGCAAATATTTAGATTTTGTGACTCATATTTCGTTATTGTCAGTATTTATCTTTTCATAAAGGAATTTTGCAGCACAATATTGGCTCATAAACATCTCAGCGTGTCAGAAGGTTTCCCTGTGGTTTCTCTTTTCCACCTGTGACATCTCAAAATATCATGTTTTTTTTTTTCTTCTTTTGTCACTTAGCTCTTTCTATTTCCCCAAAATGGAAACAGTCAATCAACTATGTGGATCCTTTCTACGCCTCCCTGATCACTTTCTCCCTTTCCTCTATTTTTTTTTTTTTAACTTATTCTCTCTGGACCATGAAGTGTGTGGAAAATTGTTTTATCCTTGTCTCTTCTACCTGTTCCTTTGTTTCTCTCCTCTTCCTCTCTAGGTGATGCTGGCGGAGCGTAAAGGAACGGAGGAACTGTACGCAATAAAGATTCTGAAGAAGGACGTGGTCATCCAGGACGACGATGTTGAGTGCACCATGGTGGAGAAGAGGGTGTTGGCTCTGACCGGAAAGCCGCCGTTCTTAACGCAGCTGCAATCCACCTTCCAGACCATGGTGGGTCGATTGGCTTATTCCTGCAACTGTTTTGTTGGCGCCAATGTAAACTTCTCGTATTGCGAAGTGGAATCAGGCTTTTGATTAGTTAAATCAAATGATGAACACTGACTTTTTCCAAAGACTGTCTTCTAATTACAGCAACAGTTGCAAACATAATGTGAAATGATATTCTATTTACTTCAATTTAACATAACATTAATTCAGCTATGGCCTCATATTCTCTGAAGATGAAACGCTTAAAAGTATTTTCATAGTACATATTTTTTAACAGAAATCAAATGAAACTTTTACGACCAGCTTGACACATAAAATAATAGTTTCTCGTTCTCACTGCTATTCTTTGCAACTCCTGGTAGGGACATGTAACAAACAATCAGTAGCATTGTTTCACATTTTAAAATCAAGGCAATCAAATTTTGTGCATGAATACTTTTATTCATTGGTGAGAAATTGCATCTCAGGGAATGCATCTATGACACAAACATTTGTGACACAAATGTTCAGCTCCTCAGATTTTCAATAGGATTTAGATCATTTATCACCATGGACAAAGGTTTGTTTTGTCTCTGACGAATCAGTTCTTTTTTGAATTGGTCTTATGTTTTGGAGAACCACTGCTGACCAATTGTCAGTTTTCCATTAGAGTCAACCAGACCTTTATTTAAACGTGTGGCCTCTGGAAAAGAAACAATCCAGCAGATTCACAGATTCTCCATCAAACCCCACTGTGGGTATGAGATGCTTTTTCACATTTTCATCCTGTTGTATCTCACTAAACCAACATGCATTGTTTGCTGCTGAAAATCTCAATCCTAGCGTCATCTGGCCAAAGTACATGGTTCCAGTTAAAGTCCTAGTATTGTGTAGCAAATGCTACACCTTTACTTACTTTTTAGACACAAATGGCTTCCTCACCACCCAGTTGCCTTAAATGTTTTATATATTCCTGTGACTGTAAATTTATCATTTTTACTTTACTTCTTGTTTGTCATATTTATACTCCAAAATTAATAGCAGTAGATTATATAATAAAACGTTACTCAATGCTCAAAATAAATCAATAAAATGTAAATGTAACACTTCGGTTACATTTATTGAATAGTTAATGGGTTCGCCAACAGTATGGACACCGGTAATCTTTCTTGAAAAATATTTATTGATGCAATTTATAAGCTTTTTTAGGAAGGCAGCTAAAGAAGCATCAAGGCTCTTGATGTTTAAAGGGGAAAATGTGCAGATTCATACATGTAGGAGAGGCACCGATAACAAGACAAAACCGAGCCACCTTTGTTGATCTCCACACTGCCGGGTTACGTGGGAACAATTGTCAGAGCAGCATGCTGCTGCAGGGCGCACAGGGAGCGCTGTGGTCTTAACAGCAGCTACCTCGACTGTCGTCACCAGCTCCCAGCTGGAACACACAGCCTGAATTCATGCTTGATTCATGCTCAACTTGTGGTGTATAATCCGTATTACACCAAAGATGAGTCAACGGGGGAGTAAATATAGCTTGGTGGTTTCATGCATAGCCCTCAGTGCATGACATTTCATTTCACAAGCCATAAACGCACACTGTTATTAGTGATGCGTTGTCACTTGGTTGAGAAATGCCACAAACTCAGCTGACCTGATCCACACAACTGAGAGTGGATGTCCTAATCCAGTTCAGCAGTAATTCTCTCAGCAAAGGAGGACTTTGGCCATAAAATTTAGTTGCTGTACATGACTTGTGGTGCACAAATGCAAGTGCATTTTTAATCGGAAGACACACAAGTTCAACATATTGCTCTGAAAAAGTCAGTTTATGAGGCTTATCAGACAGTACAGACCCTAACACACACACACAGACACACGCAAACCTCTGCAGAACACATACACGCCCACACGCATATATATACACACAAACCCAAGCCAAATCCCTCCATGATTTTCTGAAACACTGAACCATATTGGCAATTTCTGTAGATAAGTGAAGACAATAGGTTCTTAAATTGATGTCCCTTCAAGACTGATTGGCTGTAGTTACAACGGCCCAGTCACATCCATTCTGTCTGTCCCCTTCCTCTTCCGTCCCCTTATGACTACTCCTTTCACTTATACCCCTGGGCAAACATTTTTCGGGCTACAGTACTTCACCATTTTCGGTCCTTGTCCTGCTCAATCTTAGCGCTGCATTTGATATTGTGGACCGTTCAGTACCAGGAGGTAGACTGTCACGTACTGACCCCGGTCCTGAAACTGTTTAGTATCAAAGGTTTCAAACCTTTTAGTTATTAGGTCAATTGTGGTGGCTCAGTTTTAGTTTGTTGTTCTTTAAGATGCTTTGGGAAAAATGTAAAGAAAATTTCCATAGTTATGCAGATGATACTCTGCTTTGTTTCTGTTGACACAAGACCTTTGACCAGGAGTCCCCAAAGTGGGTCCTCGAGGGCCGGCATCCTGCATGTTTTAGTTCTCTCCCTGATTTAACGCACCTGGATCAAATGATGGCTCGTTA
>CAEGAD010031453.1:0-75765 GCA_903067055.1 Poeciliopsis paucimaculata | reverse complement strand
TACCCAGTCCAAAAATTTCCCACATATTTTTTTTTGTAAATTTTTTGTAATAAAACACCCCCCCCCCCCCCCCACATACTACTTTTAAAAATTTTTACAAATAAAAACGACCAGGTTGTGGTGCTCTTTCAGCCTCAGCACAGATCTTTTACCTGTGTAGATCAAACCTGTGTTCTGGTTACAAGCAGCTCTTGAGATTTCCGATAACATGATTTAGAATACAGAGGCAAATCTCCCCGAAAGATGGGATTTCATTTCTGTTTCCCTCCTTTTGTTCCTTTCTCCCAGCGTCTTTAATGGTTCACCATTGTATTAGTTTCCATCATCTCTGAGGCCCCTGAATGCCCATAACTCCAATCTGTGGCCTGGTCAATAGCTCAACTCACGTCTAAATATGGAGCGATAAAATGTCCCCAGTGTGTAGAAAATGTATGAGACAGAATCAGCCAAGACAAAAGACGGAGCATAATGTTATGGGATAAATATCCATTCTCTACATGTAGCTGACCCTCTATCTAAATTGCCCAGAGCTCCAACGATGGATAAAATAAGATGGCTTCTCTGGACAGAAGGGGGTGCTCATGAGAACCAGAAGCGCCAAGCTGTCACATCTGTCTGCCCACATGACTGCACATGTTGTCCTGACCTTTATACTTATGGCCATTTGCCCATGATTTCATCCCATGTCCCCCATCCAATTAGTCAACTTTAATCTCATAGTTAAGCTGTAAAGAAGTAAATGATGGCAGTTTAAAAAAAAAAAAAAAGAAACACACATACACACAGTGTGCATCTTTATCCGGCCTCACTGTGCAAAAAAGGGAGCCAGAATCCAGAATGGGGGCATTAGGAGGTAACACGAAGAGCAAAGAGACAGCCTGAAACCAGATATCAGTTGAGACGGAGAATTTGTTTTATACAGGGCAGTGAGCCTTAAGGATCAAATAAGAAGACAGTCTAAGAGGATAGATTCCTTATCTGGCTTTATTCCGCCATGCTGCTGTAGTCTTTCATCATTCTTTTTTCCAACTCACCTTAAAACCAAGGGCCCAGTATAACAGATATTTTTGTTCTGAATTTATTGCAATTCTCTTTCACTTTTAAATGTAAACAAAACTCCCCCAAAAAACAAAGCCTGTGGTCTCTGAAGCGACTCTGTCAATCTGTGCAGCTAAATTTTCATCCTTGGTTGCCTCATGTATATTTTTTATTTTTTAAATTCTTGATTCATGCAATAAATTACTGTGTAGTTTATGTGTAATGTGACTGTTGCTACACTGAATCAGGCTAATCTTTAGTCAGTTCAGTAAAACATTGGCTTTGTACGATGGGTTTAAAGTTCTATGTTGACCAAAAATCAACTCCTAAAATTATTCTGTTGATTAAAAATGACTGCTGCAGACATTTTTTTTGTAACCGCTGATGCAAAAAAAAAGCAGCTGTGAATGTATGACATAGTGGAGCAGCTAGTTGCCTACACGTGCCAGGGCAGTTAGGTGCACAAAGACCATATCGTATGAGATTAACTTAAGTCAAGATGGCATCTGGCATCACAGGCAGGGCACATCAGTGAAATAAGAACCTGTATTTGTATGACCTTCAGCCATTTGGATTATGTGTATAGATGTGTAGGAGGAGGAGGTGTGAGAGTCTCCGGAGAATGTGTGTGTGTATGAATTTCCCACCTGGAGGTGCAAAGTTGTTAGAGTTGTGAGAAGGCCCTGTACACTCAGTGTACAAGAGCAATGTAACAGGTAATCTCAGCTCCAAAAGCCCATAGCAGCTCCAGACATGCAGACAGACCCTTGGCTCCCCCACAAAATAGTCATTTGCCAGAAACAGTTGTAGGTTTGCAGCGAAGCACAGGAACAAGAGGAACGAGGCAAAAGAGGAACGAGAAGATATGCAGAGCACTGAAACCCCTGACCTATATCCGCTCAAGCTCCCCTCAGGGCAGGCCAAAGCAGAAGTTGGGTCACCCTGGCTGCCAGATGGTCTTCAAAGTCCCTAACAGCAAAACAACCCTGGGCTGAAGAGGGGAAGCTTCCCCCAGAGCACCCTACCTGCTCAGCAGGCTTCAGCTGGTCTCACTCGGACCAAAGTGCTTGTTTTACATAACTACTAACATGATAACTACTACTGGAATCATATCACGAAAGTAAAAAAGTAAATGTTGACCATGGTTTTCAGTAATCAGCTTTGTCCAAACACAATACTGATGTTATTTAACAGAAGGGTTGTTTTTCACAAGATTTAATAAGGCGACTCCTATACATCTAACAAAATTGTGTGTCCCCTGCAGTTCAGGGGCTTTGGCACAATCCCCATTTTAAGAAATCGTTTTGGCCTTGCATGCACTTGAAAACCATGAGTGTCAAAATAAAATGGCCAAGTACTTTTTATGTGTCAACTTCAAGATTGTGTGCTTAAATATTTTATCTGTTAAATCAAAGCGTTTTTATCTGTATGCAGTCAAATTACACGAATGTGAAAAGATTATCAATATTTAACTTTAAGAAGTACTCATCGAATGATGAGACAACCATTTGCTCATGTTTTATCAATACATTCTGCCATAACCCTTTGAGGACATTCTCGATTTTGATATGGCCCAAAAAGATAATGAGTTTTACAACCTTGGTGTAGACAAATCAACGTTCAGTGTTTTAAAATGATAAAACCCTTTCCCCATTTCCAAACTAAACCCTTATCCCCAGCATATTGTGTCAGTAATATGGGCATGTCTTTTTTTTTTTAAATATATCAGTTTCCATGGCATTGTTACACCACGACATAGGGGCCTGATTTACTTACTCACTTGATTGTTTTTGTTTGGGTGGAAATATCTCTTGAAATTGAATATTTTTTGTAATTTAGATTTATCTTTAATCAAGACATTTTTAACAGATCCTAGAAAAATCTCTCTCTTTTTAACTCATTCTTATCAATGTTTTGTAATCTTCCATATTTAACTAGTACGAAGACTGTAGGAGAGCAAGAAATCCAGTCACTCAACAGGCACTGGGAGTAACAATATGAAAAAGAAATGTTTTCAATATGAAAAAGAAATGTTATGCATTTGTGGTGACCTTAAGGGATACAGTCTTTTCCCACTTCTCCCTCTGGAGAGACGTTAGGTGTCCCATGTGTTGGCGACATTGTCAAGTTGAGAGTGGATCACTGCGTACTGCCCTCGTCCTCCCCTTGCGGCTTGCTGACAGCCTCTTGACGGTCCATCAGCAAGGAAATGGGTGTAGAGGAGGCGCTGGTGCAGGGGGAAGAGGCAGGGGGAGAGGACATGCAAAACTGCTGATGAGGCTTTCTGCCGCACTGTCGCCTCACTCGGTGTAATGAGAGATGCGGATGACAGGGATGAAAGCGAGTGGAAGTTAAAAAACAGGTTGGAGGTTAGTGTTGGAATGGAACGAAATGGAAGGAATAGTGAGATTAATACAAGACTGTGTTTCAGCTCTACTAAGGTGTCACTTTAAATGGAGTACTCTGTTCTGTTAAAACTGACATTTTGTCCTTTTTTTACATTATAACTAATGACTAGCCTTCACGCCACTGAATGCTGAAAGAAAAGAGAACGAGGGGGACAGCTTCTGTTCTAACTGCCATGCTTTGGAGCACCGTGAATTAATTATCTTGACTTCAAAAGTGTATGCGTTTATTTATTTGGTTTGAAACTGGAAATATTGAGTTACACTGTGCCATCTCATGTTGTAGCATTATTTTTTTTAAATCAAATAAATCAAAATAAGCTAACTGTAAAGCTATTTGGTAAACGTATCAAGTCTGACCCCATGTACAGTCCATTGGAAAAATAATCTTACCCTTGTGTTTTTTTTTTTTTAAATGTCATGTCATCTGACCTTTCTGGAAGAATGGTAGCCGTATAGCTATAGACTGGTGAATAGACTTGAATACAAGAGTAATCCTGGCTGTTAAAGGCTGCAGAAATTTGAGATTGGGTCTGTCCATTGCAGTTACTGAATTATTGTTGAAGCTACAGAGGTATGGTTTAATTCACATATTTTTTTAAGTTAGAATTTCCTAGTCAGAAAGTCAAAAAGTAAATTTAGCAAGGAATCTAGAACAAGGTGTGACTAATCAAGGGAATGTAATGCAGCTGGGGAAGTACCAGATCAGCGAAAACCGAGGGAAAATATACAATGAGCAAAAAATTAACTCATAGAGAGAGAGCCGAATAACAACACAACAGTTCTACTGACCACAGAAAGAAAGGTTAACACTAACATAAGAGTGTAAAACAAATATACAAAGCAGAACACAATAAAGAACTAAGTTCATTCATGTTGACAGAAATGAATGAACTTAATTTATTTGTGAATGAATTTCAAACAGAAAAACAAGTGAAAACCTAAAACACAAACAGCCATAGATTTCAGATTTGTATTTTAAAACTATTTTTTTTCTCTACTTCATTATGTGGCATTTATGTCATTAACATTTCCATAAATAACTGTGTAGGGGGGAAAAAAAGAATAAAACCAAGCTGAAAGTGATTTTTTTAGTAACTTCTTTTGGAAAACTTTAATTTTGACCCCTTATTGTAAAGGATAGTGTTCTGAAACTCTAATCTATAATTAAAATGCTGTTGCACTTTCCGCGCGACTGTAGGAGTACGGCGAGCTCATTTCAAGATAGACCTCTCACATTTTGACTTTACCAAAAGGCCTGCTTATGTTCAAACACTCCATCACCTTTATAGAGGACCATTGTCAGGGAAAAAGATTAAACATGAACCAGCACAGACAGATTCTACAAGATGTAATTGCAATTTTTCCAGTTCTTCTTATCACTCTGGTGATAGGATAGCAGCTGAACACGTGCCGCAGTCTCAATGAAAACACAACTCGAGCCATCATCATGAGACGTTTTTCTTCTTTTTTTTTTTTACCAATGGAAAAACAAAATGAAATCTTTTCCTTTTTTATTTTATTTCCCTTTGAAACCAATTTCACCGATGAGGGGAGACTGATTTGCAGTATATGAGCTTGTCTGTTTGTCTCAGAACAGTGACAGATAATGGAGAACGTGCTACAGGGTGAAAAATGGCCCTTGTGTTGGGCCATGCCTTTCCTGGTTCAGCCGCATTTTTACAATAAATATTCCCCTCACTTCATTTTTTTTTTGTGGCTTAAAGCAGTGGTGACAAAATAGGTTTATGGGGAAGGAAATAAATAACTTTACTGTGAGGGTTCCCATATAATCTGGGAACTGTCTTCTTTAGAAAAATAGACAGCATTAGGTGTTTGCTGGAAGTGTTTAAAATGATATATGTACTTATTTTGGCCTACGTGGTGTAGAGGTGTACCATTTCTTATTATATTCCAAAATGGAAACTTGGGAGGTTGAGGTGGCAATCTACCAGTGCCAAGCGAGATTTCTAATATGTGACATCGGCTTTAATCGTCTGAGTTCTGTTTTCAGCAAAAACAGTGTACTTGTCATATTTGCGTATTTGTTTCATATCCTTTTTATAGTTTTCCAGCCTTAACATCTCTGCTGTGCTTGACTCACTTAAGTTTCCAGCTGAGCTTTTTTGAGCATGTGTACTGCTGTGTGTTTTAGAACATTGTGCCTACTTCCCCTGCTATCACTTGCAGTGTGTTTTAATCAGATTAAGTTGTGCTGTATAAAATGCTTTTTAGTCAACAAATCACATATTTTCTGTTGCAAAAGCTTTTGAAACATGATCATTGTTCACTTGAAAAAATTACGGAAACCAGAGATGTGAATAGACTTTCTGGCAAGTGGATAAAAGCACAATTACAAAAACAACTAAAAAAAAATCTCCATATTGGCCAACACAAAAAAATTTGGGAACTAGCAAGCATATAATTTAAGATAGTTAAAGCAAAAAATGATCATTTTATCTTTATTTTGTGTTAGCTAAAATTAAAGTTTGAACTCATTCCCTTTTAAATCCTGAATTAAAAAAAAAAAAAAAAATTCCAGTTTAATGCCTTACCCAATTCCTGTGTGTGATGACTGCCACTGTTCAGCTGCCACTGGATTAGTCCAGTGCCATTTCTTTTTAATCACCCAAGGTATCCAGGTCATCTGCATGTTGTATTCATTCAATCTTTTCATCCATTTCCCCCTGTGTTTGATTAGAAGAGGACTCAAAAGAGAAGTAGGGTTTTGATCTAACATAAGTTTATGTTATGAATAACCATAAACTTATTAAACTATAATTTAAGATTTTTAAAAGTTTTTAAAAGCGAACTTGGATTTAATATTGTGCTAAATACTCAACAGACTGATCTTTGTATGCTTTTCTGTTATAGAGATACGAAGTTTGCTATTAAAGTTTTAGCTGGGGGTGCAGTACTGCATGAGATCACACTCTTGAAAATATAGTTTAAAGAAATTATTAATAGCCTAAAATTAATATAAAACTCTCACTACATCATTCTCCAACCATGCTTTGGAAATTATAAAT
Organism: Poeciliopsis paucimaculata; assembly: GCA_903067055.1. Lineage (NCBI taxonomy): Eukaryota > Metazoa > Chordata > Actinopteri > Cyprinodontiformes > Poeciliidae > Poeciliopsis > Poeciliopsis paucimaculata. Next base: position 69,293 of record CAEGAD010031453.1, on the reverse strand, counting down.
GACAGAAAATATATGTAATTTACATCCATGCTGCCATGGCTATTCTCTTTTCTCTTCAGAGGAGAGGTTAAGGCTTTTGCAGCTCCGTTGCTTAACTTTCACATCAACATACAGCTGGATTGTCAAACAGGAATAGGCAAGCAGCACTTTGATCATAACCACTTTGGGAGAAATGACAAAGTGAGTGGGATTTTAGCTGAATCATGTATTTCCCATTATCTTTTTGCCTCAATAAAATACACATGTTGACCAGGGATATGTGAGGCAATTTGTGTCAGTGGTGTCTATAAACCAGCCATTGGTTGAATGTGTATATGTCTTCAATTATGCACTGTCAATCAAAATTCTATAGTCCCTTGCAATGTTTGACCTCACTGATGTAGAGGTTAAAAATACATAATGATCTATACTACAAATTTCAGATGAATCTATATCGTTGGGAAGAATTGTACCTCACAAAATTTACTTAAATATTTAAAATTTCATCTGTTTTTTTAAGCTCCTAGACTTCCACATCATAATGGTCCTTTAATCTGATCTCAGAAGTATCAAACTTACTGTTCTGTTTTGCTTGAAAGAAGCAAACGCAGACTCTAATTTGTATATGACAAACCTGCCTAAGGACATTCTCATGTGTGGTAAATATGAAGACAGTCAAATAAGAGGGGGAAAAAACACTTATTTCCCCCTGATGGGACTACATAATAGGCAATTAGTTTTCAAACATTATCCAGGGCTGGGGGAACAACTCAGTTGTTTGTTACTCTCTCAGAAGCAGCTGCATCTTTTCTCTAGGCATTATTGCTCTCAAACCCACACTGAGCTATCTGCTTCTTCACCAGGCATCCATAAAAATCTGGCTTTGCTATGTCATTAAAGAATAGATTTTGGGTTCTGATGTGTGGCCAGACATGATTAAGGAGTTGAAACACAACCATCAGAAAATGACAGGGATAGTTAACACGTTTGATTTTTGAAATGTGTTTTCTCCTCAGACGAGTTTTAAAAAGTAAGTGTCTCACCCACTGCCAAAACCTAATAAAATTACTTATTTGGATTTTAAAAGAAACATGTTCTTTTGTAGTTTGGCAAAATTATTCGTCAGAATGGGGCCAAGACCAAAGTCGTTATCTTCCATCTTGAAACAACTTTGGTTTCAAATGCTCGTTTGAGTTTGTGGTAATGGTAGTTTTTATGTGTCTCTAATTTTCATTAGATTGTTATTCACATTAAGCCAACGGTTATTTATAAAGAATATTGCATTGGTCTGTGTTTCAAAATATATATAGCATTTATCGCAAAACGGCAAAGTAATTAACAAATACAACAGTAATCGATTGCTAAAGAACTGCCTGAACAGCTTAATATTTTTCACTTTAAGTAGTGATTCTGCATGAATATGATTATTACATTCTGTTTTGCAATATGTTTTATATTCAACATTACTGTATAGGACCAGGGTTTTAATCAATGGTGTATTTGATTGTGAGTTAGAATGGCAAATGGCAACCTCATAAGTCAACAAAAAAGGAAATGATTAGAAACCAAAACTTAAACACCGCAGGAATCATAATAGGAAAGTCCCAAACAAAACAAAAAACAAGGAGCTCATCTGGACACTTCCTCAGATAAATTGGGAGCCGGTGCTGAAGGCGGGTCTGCCTGAACAACCTTGTTGGAGAACTCAGGAGCAGAAGGTGTATTCACCTGGACAACCCTCCTCGAAGAACTCATAACAGGAACAAGAAGTTCTTTGAGCCAGAAACCCTTACCAAAGAACTCAGGAATAGGAACAAGAGATTGATTGTTCTCAAACCCCTTGTTAAACTTGGTGACAGGAACATGAAGCAGGATGTCCTGGACCCGCTCAGAGGACCTGGGATCAGGAACACAGGGCTAAATTTGAGCTACCAAAGATGGAGAAGTAGAAATAAAATTAGCGGTGCAGGTAACAAAGATGGGGCAGAGGATAATGGGGAAAATTGTAATAAAAATTAAGCATTAAGAAGACTAAGATAGCCATCATATGATGATGGCTGTGTTAAAGGTTGCATAAGTTTGCGTCACAGAATTGGATGTGGTGTGTTTACATCAAGGGTGTCCAAACCCAGTTGTCAAGGTCAAGCTGTTTCAAATGCTTTATTGTCTTCTGCATGTAATGGGATTCTGAAAGAAGATGATCCATTCATATAATTCGGATATCTAAAAGTAGGGAACATTTAAAATATGGAGGACTGACTTTGGACTCCACTGAGTTACTTCAATCTCACGTTACCTCAAGGTCATTTCAGTAATCTCACAGCCACAAAGTTTGTTGTCTGGCTTAATGTGAAATATTTTAAATGGGCTCCTAGCACTAAAACAAAGAGAGACTCAAGAAGTACTGTACAATGACATACTTCTGGATGTAAGGCTTGACACCTAACACCAGATTTACAGATGATTTTCTTTGACCTTAAATGATGTACCTCATTTTGTATCCTTGAGCTCCTTTTTATGACTCTTGAGCCTTGAATTGTGTCTGTTTACAACTGCAGAATGCTAACAATTTCTCTCTAGTGCAATCTCAGCTGCTTCTCTCTCACTTTCCATTTTACCCACAACCTGGGGCAACGGCTTTTGAAGAGATTCTATTTGAGACCGTGCATTGAATATTTCACCAGCCCAACCTGTTTTCTTAGTCTGTGTTGTGTTGCTGCTCGCAAGAGGTTTCATTGGCAGTACAAGGGAATTGCCTGTGGCTGTGCTAGGCTGCGCATATCTTCCATGCTTTACTACTTCTCTGAACCCATTCTGGTTGATTAAGTTGATTTAATCTTATAAATTAAAATAATCTCAATTTGATTCAGAATGCAAAGAGTGACTTTCTAATTTACATGACATGCTCCATTTAGCATAGATCTTGGTCATCTTTATGACTGCTGCTCAGAATGTATAGATTTCATTTAAAGGTTCAGTATTATTAGTGCGTTGCCTTTTATTGTCATTCTGTTCCTCGTTACCTTTTTCTTGCTACACGGTTCTATTTTTGAACCATGCCCTCCAACCCAATAGGACACACTATTGATCAGGCTCTGTATAATCAATCCATCACCTTAAGATTGATCACAAGATGCAAGTAGAAAAAAAGGATGGCGCCAACCATGCATCACTGCATGTCCACTCAAGATGACATGCATCTTGAGTAGACAAGATTTTCATTGGTGAGATCAAGTCATCTTCATGTACTATCCTTATGATTTGTTTTATCTACCATCCATTTGGATAATTAATGCTGTGCTGCAGTACAGGCAACAAATTTGTGTTGAACTAAACTGCCTTTAGCATGTGTTAAGGATTACAGAAGTCTGGAGACTGCCTTTTTACTGCTAAATAGGGTGGAATAAAAGCTATCTCATGATTTAAACATGTAATAGCTATACTTGCTTTACAATATCTGTCAGCCAGGGTATGCAGCTGTTTTTTAAGAGGCGGTATCTGAGAAACTCCATGGATGCTATTGTTAGCTGTAAAACAAGGTGCTTCTTTCAGGGCACTTTGCTACCGAGGGATGTATAAATGAGGGGCTGATGTATTTGATTTGACAGCTTATTGAAAGAGAGAAGAAAAAAGGTTTTTATCGGGCAACTCAAAAGCTTGTTCAAGCTTCCTACATCCAATATGAATGCACACAGCTGGATGACGTTACATAAAAACACTCCTGTTAGCACCAGAAGCTCAGAACAATGAAATTCTCTACATTTTATTCACCCAGACAGTACATAAATATGTTCACAAACAGACTACAGTTCTATGCAAATTGTTGAATTTGATAAAACTCAAAAGAATACCAAATAAATATTTTATTTCTCCAACTTTTACATGTTAAATGTGTGCAGCATAAATAGCCTGGATTGAGGCCTCCAACTTCATGGTGTGCTTGATTTATTATTCTTTTTTCAACTGGAGATGAGAAATTCTGACTTCCCAGTTCAAATAGAATGCAGCATAATATGTTACCAGATAACTAACTGTAAGGTTGCGTGTATTACAGCTTCTTGCTATATTTTATCCATTGAAGCTTAATCATTCATGTTGTGTTTGTAGGAAGTCCTTTTAACATCTTCAAAATCAATGTAAGGGTTTACATTCCCTAGAGTACAAATAAAGACAGCTTTTTATTAGTGCTAGCTGTACTAATTGCTTTTTTAAGGTGTTAAGGACTGCTTACAATGTAAACTCTAGTTGTGTTATTTTAATATGAGACAGCTTTTTCTCTTTTTCTCTGTTTCACACAGTGATGTTTCCTCTATTAAAAAGAAATATGATTTTCTCAAAGCTCTATAGATGTTATTCTCAGAACATGTGTTAAACCAGCTACATCACAGACCTTTATTGATAACAAATTCACATATAAAAAATAAGGTTGATTTGTCAGAGACATCATACAACTTAGATTGGAAAGCAGCCACAAAAATAATCAGTGCACCTTTAGTCCAGTCTAATTATCATTAGGTTTATAATAAACTTTCTAAATGTTTCTTCTTTCAAGGTGACTCTGGTACATTTGGTGCTTTCGAGGATACAGTTGCCATAGAACTAATGCTGACATTGACATTTTTTGTTACCACCTGTTACCAGGAGGTGGAACTTTAAATGTGACCAGTGGAGAACATCTCCATGACCAGTGGAGAACATCTCCATCACAAAGGTGTAAACCAGGGGAGGTTTACAAAGGTGTAGGTCAGATTTGGAATAAGTCTAATGAAGACACAATGATGCTTTTTAATCAGTTACTTTGATTTGGTTACACTTGATTTGGTGATCAAGTAAGATAGTGCTCGCCTTTGCATTTAGTTACTTAATGCTGACTGTGCATGTTATAGTATATATATTGCAAGGAAACACTTTTTAAATAAAGGAGAATTAAACTGATTTGCAGTCTGCAAAGGAGGTAGTTTCAGAGCAGGTGTCTTGCTGTGCTCATCATGCATTTTTCAGTAGGAAAAGCTTTGAAACAGTAAATAGAACCCTTTGTGTGGGGTTTCAGTACTGCTTAAACTTTCTGCATGGCACCAAGCAGTGTTTTTCCTGCTTACAGGCATGATAATGGGGTATAGCAATGCTTTTTTTTGTAAATACACACCTATGCTTACATCATAAGGCAAAAAATATCTAATGTATGCTGAGCCTCTGCTCTTCGTGCTGCCCTTATGTTCCGCCCGATGAACTGATTCATTCTCTGTGAGTAGTGCGAGAAACACTTCTGGGAGGCAAAGAGTGAAAGGGAATTCAAGTGACAGGAACTGAATTTTGCTAGGCTGACAATAGATGCAGACACTTGCTTCCTACAGATAAATTTCATGTAAAGTGTTTAGCCATTTTGGGAAAATATGAAGTTATTGTCTTAGATCGAGCAAGATGAAACTGATATAACGAGTGGCTTCTTTTGGGATCTCATTTGCAATGACTTGTGCTGATGTGGTTTTCCTCACATAACGCCCTCTTCAGCAGCTTCCTGGCTGTAGTCCACCAGAGGCTGGACCTTTTCAACCCTTCTGGTCACACAGTCCGATTGCTCATCTCATTCAGTGTGTTCCACAGTGGTGATGACGCAGCGAAAATGATGAAGGTTAATGAAAGTCAAAGTAGTCTGCAGTGACTTGGATCACCCTGGAAATATAATCAGGACGGCTTCCATATAAAGATCATTAAGTGGTGCTTGAGTTTATTGCAGTCACCTGTATTCACTCTACAGCAGATGTTTGGTGGCTATACATGAGCTGAGTGTACTGAAATGAAACCGTGGGTTTTGTTTGGTGCGTAAAAAATAACCACCATGACAGTGCCATCTGTTTATATTTTAATACTTTTGAACCAGATGTTACAAATTAGAAAAGCTGAACTTATTAATTGAGTGCAACAAGTGAAAAACAAACAGGATTCTTGTTTTACTTAAAGTAACCTTTTAGAAAACTTAAACACCAGCAGCAATCCACTGAAATTGAACCAATTATATTGTAGGAATGAATGTTTTCTCAATAGGGTTCAGGTCACACCAGTTTTCTATCCCATGGAGCACTGTAACACCAAGGTCACTGAACCAGCTTTTGGTACCTTTGGCAGCAAGGGCTGGTGCAAATTCCTGTTGAAAAATGAACTCACCATTCCATAAATCTTGTCAGGAGAAGCAAGCATGAAGTGTTCAAAAATGTTTGCGTAGATTATGCCAAGTTTGAATAATAACACCAGCAGATGACATGTCTCCTTAACATCAATGTTAACTCCTTAAGTCATTAATGGCTGTAGAAATTTAACACATCTTTCTTTGGAACCAAGAAAATTGGTTTCCAAATACTGAAATAGGACTTTGGGTCAACATTGTCCAGTTCTATTTCTTCTCTTGAAGCAAGAGTCAACTCACTTTGCTTCCCAAATCCATGCGCACCTTTTTCTACTGTAAATTCTCTTTTGTGGATTCATTTGGATTCAGGAAATCAGTGTTAACTTCTTGTAACAACTCACTGGACTACAGTGATAATTACATTGCTAGTATGTCAACATGAATAACAATCAGCATTTGTTTAATCTCAGTTTTCCCCTTTAATATTGCTACATCTAGGAGATAAAATTATGTGAAGTTGCTGTTACGTTAAATTGCTTTGTCCTTCAGCTACCAATCTAACTTTATCTCAAAAAATCTATTATGAGTGTTGGCCTGGATTAATTCACTTTATTTAATATTTGCCTAGCATTACAGACATCAATGTTTGTTCTCCTACCGGTAGATGCCATAACTACAAAGAGATGAATTAAAGTCCTTGGTATGCCACCTGCATATTAGCAGCCATAACAGAGATAGCAGGGGATGTTGGACTCTGTAATTGTATTCTGGATGGAAAGTGTGGAGGTCTCATCCATCTTGAGCAGTGATGTATGGAAAAATGAGAGGAGGAAGAGAGAGAGAAGCAGAGAGAGAGAGAGAGAGAGGCAGGGCCCAGGGCTGTCTTCACGTCGTCAGTCACATTGACACCTGGAACTGCTCAATCTCCTTACCTGGGGGATGAAGGAATATCGGGAAGACTGCATGTGTGTGCAGGAGATTAGAAAGGGAGAAGGATAGGAAGCTTGACAAAATGGATGAGTATGACTGGCAGGGGATAGTGAAGCTGCCATTGAAAAGTTGAGGATGCACACATGACTGTGGATATATATATATATGAATGCGTACACAGCAGTATCAGTCACTGCATTCAATATGTGCACCTATTTTACAGCAAATGTTAATTTTAATGGCTTTATCAGGATCCTACTATATTCCATCTCTATGCATGTTTTACTCTGTCATATTGTGGCTTACCAGAGAAGGTGCTTCTGAAAAATGCAGGAAAGGCTACATTTAAACTACACAAAAACACGCAAACGGAAGTAGAGGCAGTCAGCTATAACTAGCATTTTCAGCTATAACTAGCACTTTCCACCTAAAAGACGCATGGTCTTTCCCAGACATGTCTATTTTTGCACAGGAAAAGCGCTCACCTGGAATTGGATATGAACAGACTGTATTTTTGTACACCTATTTTACAGCAAATGTTAATTTTAATGGCTTTACTTCAACTTAATTTTCGAAGTAGCAGACAGAGCTTTAAGCTCATGAATCTATTCTCCTCATACCAGCATACTGAGAAATTTGATGAAGATTTTTACATTGGGATTTTACATTGAAAAAAAAATCCTCCTGAGAACCAGAAATTGTATTGCATAATCAGCTTCAGATTTTATGTACAATGACTACAGTCGGATCATTTTATGTAATTACTATCATAATTAGGTTTTCACAATGTAAACCTAAAATTAAAGGTTTAAAACATTTTAGGAATATTTCTCATCTTGCAAAACATATTGGCCTGAACAAAACCTAAATAGAAGCTGAGTGCTGATTCTTGATTGATTTTTGTTTTGGTCCAAAAATAAGTACTTCAGGTTTGTTTCTAATAACCTGAAGAAGGTAATGGCATACCCATGCATTGATTTGCTGTATGGGTCTACAATGACCTGGTGATATTAGATATTTTGATTAAATAAACAGTTTAATTTGTAATGTGTACAGTTTTTTTTATCATTTATTATTTCTCAGACTTCATAGGGTTAAAAAAAATTATGATACTAGACAGAAAAAAAACAGTGTAGCAGACAAGATGAACACAGCAAAAATATTGGTGATGGCTGCAAGCTCGCTGCTAACAATTACCGTATAAATTAACAACAGGGGTTAATTTGCGTTAGCCCCTATTGTACAGGAGTGGTGATCTGGAATCATTCTAGAAATAACTGTTCACACCATTTCAACACAAAATACCTCCTTTCACAAAATCACATAAATACCAATTTTCACATAAACAAGCAAAAAATTTCTAAAAAAAACTTTGTATAAGCTGCATGACTGTCCCGTGTCCGTGTGTGTGGGCGTGTGTCACTAGTGGCTGTCAACTACTTTTTCCCCCCCACATTTTCTTCTCTGAAGATTTTGTTGTAATAAATATTAACTTTGTGCTTTTAGTGCTTTTATGCTTTATGGTTTTATTAGCTGTTCTGTGCTTTATATTCTAGCTGATTTTTACTGTCTGTCAGTGTCTAGACAGACGAGGCAAACACTCGTAGCAGAGCAGCTGTAGACAGATGAGCTGGCCCTGCACACAGTTGGTAGCCAAGTGAGGGATCAAACACACAAACAAAGGTCACCTTACCTCTAAACCCAGGCAGCCTGGAGAAGAAGTCAGAGCTCACCACGGATGCAGCAGCAACCTCACTCTGCGTTTTCTCCTCCTCTCTGCAGCGATGAACTTTCCCCCGACTCATCTGTGGGGCAGGAAGGGAAGGGAGGTGAGGGGGAGCCGCAGGGTGAGGAGGACCAGTCACAACCAGAACCAGAACCAGAACCACCACAGCAACAGCCGCAACAGCAGGAGCAAATGCCTGAATCCCAGACTCTGCCATCACAGCCCCAGCCTGAGCCAGAACCCCAGGCTGAACCTCAGCCACAGTTGGATGTTGAACCCCAATGCGAACCTGAACCCGAGCCTTCACCAGAGCCTGATCCTCAGCCCCAAGATGAGTCTGTGACCAATGCTGCTCCACAGGACCCTCCTGAAGCCCCGTCGCCTTGCTGTGAGGAGAAGATGGCGGTTGAGGCAGAGAATCACAAATCAGAGGAGGTTGCTGAGGCAAAGACAAGACATGAAAGAGATGAGATGCAAGGTGAGAGCGGCGAAGGCAAGCCAACACAAGGGGAAGAGGACGAGGAAGAGGGTGGAGCAAAAGGAGGCGGTGCAGGCAGAAGGGCCAGTCTACATCACACAGCCTCACCCCTGAGGGTGCAGCGCAACGGGGCCGGCTCACACTCCGCCTCCTCTGACTATGAGCTTTCGCTTGACCTCAAAAACAAGCAGGTACGGTTGTCCTGGGGACGTATGTTGGTATGTTTTGGGGCGTGGGGAGGGAGTGGATAGATTGTGTTGGCTTGTGTCTGCTTTACTTTTTGTGGTCAGACTCTGTGGTGTGGCTCAGTTTCTGAATGATAACCAGGGCATTTAGATGACGTATTTGATTTGCTTTAATAAGATAGTTGTCTCTGTTTGTGTGAGTTCTTCTGGTTATTGTGGATAATTAAAACAGGTTTTAAGGATGTTTATCCACTATCATAGCATTATCATTGTCATGCCATCATTTCATCAACATCTTCACTTGATATTGTGAAGCTAAGCTTGAAATTTCTGTTTCAAAATATCTAAAAAGTGTAACAGTTTTTGTTTTACTGACTTAAGTCAATTATAACATTTAAGGCATTTTAATAGTTTCTTTCAAACAATTGTGTTTGTACAGTGACTTCCATGTTCACAGGTCTGTCTTGTAATCATGTTTTTCACCAGGGGAACAAAAATCATCCACATCACATAATCATCCCCATTCCAAGAGCCATTAAACATTTACCATCCATTTCCATCATCATCCCTCTCAACAACATTCTCCAGCCCATGGATTTTCGAGCAGGTAAGGCGGGTAAAACTTAGTCCAGTTGGCATGGCTCAAAATTTTCTATTGGGTTCTGCAAAAGTTTTCTTTATTGATTTTACTGAGCAAAAATGTTTCCTTCAAATCCCTTTCAGTCCCTTCCTTTTACTATGGAGTATATTTCAAAACACACTCGATAGCATTTCATGGAGTCATTTTTGAAGCTTTGATGATTTTCATGTTTTTGTTTTACTGTGCCATCAATATGATTCGAGTGGTTTAGGAACAGACATTAACCCCTACTGAGTTCTAGCCTGTTGCGTCAATAAAATCAATACCATTTGCATCCAGTAAAATAACACTATGTTCTATCAGCATTAAGTGGTCTATATTAGTTTTGTATAGCACTTAAATAATTCACTCACCATTGAGACTCAGAATGCTGCTGTCCCTCCTTTCTGTTTTTCTTGGCAACAGTATAGTTTGACCCTGCCAGAGTTTCTGCAAATCAACCTCAAAATAGTGTTCCCAGATGGAATGAATTCAGTTGAGTAAGCTACACTTATGCCTTGACAATCCGTCAAATGAAATGCACAAAACTTCAACACTTTGTTTTTAAACACATCTGGCTCAACACGTACAACTGTAGTTTTCTATTTATATATAAAAAAGTCATTGCTTCCACTGATGGAAATGGATTTGTTTGCTGAATTGCTTATCTAACATTAGCACGCACATTTTCTGTTTGTTGTGTGTAGGGAAAACCTACAGGAAAATGAGTTGTTCCTTGCACTGAGGAGGTCTGAACACAATGTTCAAAACAGACAGATGTAGAGCTCCATGAGAAAATGCTGCAGAGTTTCTTCAGTCAGGGTTATATCAATAAAATAACCTGTAAGTCTTACGAGATAGGTGCACGGAAATAGGTTGTGATTGTATAAAAATAAAAACTACTTAAGACACAGTGGGGATGCAATTGATGATATCACCCGCAGTAGAGGACAAGAAATCCTAGGAGTTGAATTTAATAAAAGGACTGTCATTCCTCTTGCTGTCTCTTCTGCCCATATATTGGATTGGTCCTAATCTAAATATCTAAATTTGGGTTGGAGCATCTCTGTTTTTTCTGCTTAGTTTCCAAGTTTTACTATTAACAGTAAAAAAAAAAAAAAAAAAAAAAAAATTGCTGTTTGAAACAAGCGTTTCTAATCCTCTGAACATATGTCGGTGTGACAAATGTGCATTTTTTATATCATATGCCTTTGTGGTTAGAGTTCCTCCAATAAAAATCACAAAATTCACTTCTCCTAATGAAGCTGCCACTGAAACTTGTAGAATGTACCTGTGAAGGATGGTGTGTCAACACCCCCCTGTCATCTCTATTTACTCCATTTTGACTGGATTTCCTCCCTCCTCTCTCCCTTAATCGAGGCTCAAAGTTCTTTTAACCTCAAGTCACCTCCCCCCTTCGCTCTTTTAATCTCAGATCTGAGAGTCCCTCTTTTCTACTATCTCCCTGTCAACGAGGCTTGAGATACACGATTGCCTGGATTGATCTTCTGTCCACACACGTGGGGGGTGTAAGGACTTGATGGATCTCTGGATCAATGTCAAAGTAATTGGATCTGCTGGGCGATACCTTTATTGCCTCGGAAGAACCTGGTGATGGATTGTTTAAGTCACTTAAATCTGAGCATTAAAGCCTGTGAAACATGCGACATCTTTCTAAACTGAATATATTTTAAATATGTAGATTTTCATTTAGATGTTGTGTTTTCCCTTTGCTGTTCACTTACCATGTCTAATTTAAATTTTAACTGTTAAATTTAGTTTCTAATGTGCTTTTTTAATCTAATGTAACCAAATATACGAAACATGCAGTTTTACATTTTACAAATGTACTCAAGCAAAACTGTGAAGACATTTGTATCTCTAAAATTTCATTCCAGTTATTTTTATAGTAAGCAACGCTTCTTGCAACGTGTAGGAATGAGAAGCCAACAACACCAATCAAGTTAATAGAATGCAGTTCAACTAATGTTATACTGGAAATATCTATATCAAATTGCTTCTTTAATATATATTGCAAGTGTTTCTTATGGGTCACTTTAGACCTGGTCTTACTTTTCTATTTCACTTAAATTTAGGAAAATTTAAATGAAAAACATACATTTCAAATATGTTTCCAGATTATCTCCCACTTCATCTAATTCAGTAATCCTGTTTACCAGAAATGCACCAATAAAACATGTCTGCCTTCTACTGATAACATGTGACCTTTTCCATTGTCATCCTTGTTTTTGCACTACAGTCAGCATTCCTTAAATCCCATTACTACCATGTAATCATAATCATGTCATTAATCATGCGACTATTTCTATGCTATAAAAACAGCTTGCATGATAATTTTTTTTGTGTGTCTTTTTTTGAAGCATATGGGATCTAATCGTGTGTTGTCTTATTTGCAACAGACTGTCTACCTCAACATTATTAATGAGGAAACTTGATTTAGCTCTTTTCCAGTTAATATTTTAAAGGGGCAGTGTTTAAGCTCATATTTTGGCCTGTAGACATTCTTGCATCACATCAAGTGGACTGAGGATTCACACAGTATGTGAATGTTCCCATAAAAAGCAGATATTTTGAAAGAAGGTATTTTTCCTTATAGTTTGTAACCCATTATGTCATGTTTTGTGGTAAAGAGAGTTTATAGACCTGTGAAATTTACTTTAGATATTTATATTTCAAATTAAGTTATTGACTTTTAATATGATTTGCTGATATTTTCTCATTTATTCTCATTCATGCCCTTAACTTTGAGGAAAATTACTAATGCAAACCCAACCTGCGTGCTATTATTATTTCAGCACCTTTTCGTTTCTCATTCGGAGGGGAGCTGGAGGTCATTATGGTGCTGATCTGTCTGTCAAGATTGATTTAGAAACAGCAGAGGAACAGAGCACTGCCATTCCCTCAAATGACTGTGCTACCAAAATAATCTTTCTCCCCATCACAGCTTAGTGAAGTAATCACAAGCAGAGCTGACAGGGGGCTAATAGGGTGAATTTTTAACAGTGCCAATCTTGGTGCGGTCATCTGTCTCACAACCCCTTTTTGTATATGTGACCTTCTTTTTGACACACTTGTTTTCATGTGTCTTGTGCTCTTTTCATCTGTCCACTTTGCCTCTATGACCTTTTCTTTCTCCACACTCTCTACCCACTCTGCCGTTCACAAATAGGAAGGGATAAAATTCTTTTTTTTCCAATGACATGAGTCAATTAATTAAAGATAAAAGTTTCCCGAACCATTTGTGGTGGTATTTGTAATTTGTAAGAAAAACGACTCTGCTGCAAACTGTGTGGGAGTCTCAGAAAATATTTTAGGTGGGTCTAAACTTGAGGAAATAAAGAGATTTTGCAGAACAATAAGCCCTGATCCATTAAGAATCAATTCTGCTTTTGATGCAGTTTGATTCCTAATGGTTTGTGTATACTGTATTGAGATTGATGGTGTTCTGATGTAACAGTAGAGGATACATTACTTGAATCACTTTCATCACATTATATGGTCAACTGACTGAAAATTAAATTTCATGGCTCCATTAAGAGCCTCAAGTAATCAAAATATTATTAGCTAAATGAATCCTAATGTAAGTGACGCCGTCTGTTTTACTTTAAGATTCAAAAAGCTGCATGCCAAGGTGAGTGAAGCATCTGCATGGCATCACATTAGATTACGTAACTTTACTGAGTTGGTGCCGTAAAATTTGAGCTCCAGTTGCTTCAGTTCTCTAGCAGCAGAATACCAGATAGATTTCAGGAGTTCATCCCTCAAGAGGCTAACTGACTTTAGTTCAGAATGTCAAATAATGTTAGCTAATCAAGATAAAGAGAATGTAGCACAAGCAGCTGTGTTTTGTGTGGAACTTCTGCACGGTTGGATAAAAATGCAAAAAGAAAAAAAGAACATTGAAAACTCAGTCAACAAAGATACAAAGCAATTTGAGTTGCACTGCTGCCCAACTGTCATTCCAATACAGTTTGTGTTAACATGATATCGGATTTGATCCACCTTCCTCTCCAACTGGAATATCTTTGTTCTTCCTCTTGTTGTCATAATTCTGCTTGACTGACCAAGAGTATCAGTTTCACCCTTGAGTAAAGAGAGCAACATGGACCAAATGCTTCCCAGCCCAGACTAAAATGAAAGCTAAGCAAATAAGATCATCTGCCGCATCCAATCAAGTACTACAAAACTAATCTCTGGACTTAAGGACACCTCCACAGCTGATGTTTTGCAGAATTGGTTTGGATAAGGGACACTTCTCCAAACAGTAAGGTCATTATTATTATTATGACAATGCACATTTATAAAGTGCTTAACAGAAAATTTAGTTGGAGATAAAGTGCACCCAGTAAATAGCAGTTTCAGTTAAAAAGTGATAAATATTCACACTGAGTTTGACCAGACATGACAGCTACTGCAGATACAGTAGAGCTGGAGGCCTGTGTCCTTTTCAGAAACTACCTTAATATTCTCTGTACGTTTCACTTTGCTCGCAAAGCCTCTGCAGAGAAATGTAAATGGGCTAAATGTGATGGATTTTCAGTGTCATTTACTTTTTCTAAAGAGCTTTACATGTGATTTCTGTTCTTCCAATGACAACGCCAGAAGCAGCATCTTGTTGAGCTGGCCACTTATCAGAAATTGCTATCCCGGGGGGCCATTATAGTCTATTGGTGCTTTTTAAGGGAAGTCTGCCCAAGCTGGTGTGGTGACTTTGTCCTGCACTTAAGTAAAAGAAGATCAAAGTTACAAGTTGAGTTGTGCACCAAACTAATCCTCATTTACATCTATAATTGTGATACTAAAGTTAAGTTGTATTCTTGCAAGAAGTGAAACTATAGGATGAATTTCTAGTTTCTTAAGCCAACTCCCACTTTTTCTGGAAATAGAGATTTCCAATTGGAAATACTGATAATGTGTACTTCGTCAACTTTCCATTCAAATCTGTCAAGAATGAAATCTCCTCTGCACTCTTGTCCTTTAATGACTTGGTGCAAAACTAGAAATCACATTAGTTTAGGACAGAATGAAAAGGATCTCAGAGTGACTTGGGAAGATAAGCACTTATTTCTGGGCTCTTCAAAAGATGCCAATAGACTCACTGTTTTGGGAATTTTAAAGAGGTTTCATCTAGTGTTTGAGAAGCTGCCAGATGAGAATTGCAATTTTCCATCTCTTTTCCATTTCTTACACTACTTGAGTGATTTTTCGCAGGCTTGATCGGTTTCAGACAATTATGTTATCACAGCATTAGTGTAGAAATTATGTTTGAGCTTCACTTATAAATATTTGTTTAAAATACTGTGAGAAAATTTCTAAAGTGGTGCCGTTAGCTTTTGACTTGCAAAACATGTCACATACCCTTTGAACTTTTGATATTAACCATGTTGCAATACATTGAAACTTTAGGGTTTTATTAGGCTTTCATACTATAGACCAATGCAGTGTCATACCTCATTGTAAGTTTTTCAGCCCCCTGGAGTAAATACAATCCAGAGCCACAATTCGCTGAATGAACAGTGGTAAATCTTTTTGAGTTTTTCTTCCTAAGCTTTGCTCATCACACTGACATTTTTTGTTCTTTGACAAAAGGTAAAACTGAAACAGATTGCATGGACAGCAGCAGTAATAATCAAGTTTGAAGCTTTGTCTCAATTAGATTAAAATGACTGGCACACACGAAAGTAGTTCGATGTAAGCCAATTCTCAATTTTTTAAAAATAGATGTTTGCAATGTCTGTTCCAAATATTCATTTCCTAGGTAGCAAATATCATAATTAATGGAATCAGCCTGTTATCTCAGATGACTTTCTGTTTCTTAAGATGTTAAAAACATGAAACAATTAAGTATGTCCTCATCTATGTTTCTCTGTCTTTATTAGATCGAAATGTTAGAGCACAAATACGGCGGCCACCTCATCTCTCGCCGTGCTGCCTGCAAGATCCAGACTGCCTTCCGCCAGTACCAGCTCAGCAAAAACTTTGAGAAGATCCGCAACTCTCTCCTGGAGAGTCGCCTGCCCCGACGCATCTCCCTGCGCAAGGTCCGTGTGCAAAACACAGAGGGGTTCTCTGCTGAACGGGCCCTGGCAGAAGGCTGCAACTCGGCAAGCATTCCTTTGGTGCGCTCGCCGTCTTTGCCTGCCTCAGTTGGCAGCACGTTGACCGATCTGGAGGACTCCTTCACGGAACAGGTCCAATCACTGGCAAAGTCAATTGATGACGCACTCAGCAACTGGAGCCTGAAGACCATGTGTTCGCTGCAAGAAGGTGGCGCCTATCAGTTCAGCGCCGACTCCTTCAATGCAGCAGCGGCGGCCGCTTCGGGTGTGGAAGGGGGCAGCGAAGGTGGTAGTGTGGGACAAGCAGCGGTTCATCAGGGTCCGGTTGACCCAAGTGACCTGTCAAGAAGTGCAAGTAAGCTGATGATGGCCTTCCGGGATGTAACAGTGCAAATCGACAGCCAGAAATTCAGAGTTTCATCCTCAGTCATGGAATCATCAACTTCAGTCACTCTTGGCAGCTGTATTCAACAAGGGGCCTCCACCTTTGTAACAACAACTTCCTCAACAACAAACTCCACACCGGCCCCTCTCACACATGGACCATCAGATGAACCCCCACCTCCAGAGGCTCCCACAGAACCAATGGACGCCCCACCACCACCTCAAGAGCCTCCGCCACCCCCGGCAGAGACAGAAATAGAAGAAGATGAACAGGAAGTTGAATTTCCTGCCCCTCCTCCTAGTGAAGAGGAGCTGAGTGATGAGACCCAACCTCCCCTCACCCCCCTTGATAAGATGTCTGCCATTCAAAGCATAGATGAGGTGGCACCACCACCACCACCTCCTCCACCGACTGAGCCCGCTAATGTGCCCGTTCTACAGGAGCCCATGCTGCCGAGGAGCTCTCCTATGGTGGAGCCTCTTGACGTCAAGAGGTGTGGCTCGGAGACGGCGGACAACAGCTCGGAGCAGATGAGCAGCAGCAGCACGTCGACCGAGGCGCGCTCGACGTCTGAGGCCTCATCCAAAGAGGCGCTGCAGGCTATGATCCTCAGCCTTCCACGCTACCACTGTGAGAATCCCGCCAGCTGTAAATCCCCCACGCTCTCCACCGATATCATGCGGAAACGCCTGTACCGGATCGGCCTCAACCTCTTCAATCTGTGAGTGATGAGTTTTATGAAGTTCTTTCATTTTTAAATTTAATCTCATTGGAATTCTAGAACTGCAAACTGAGACACAAACAAGAAAAAATAAAAGTTTCTACCATTCGTTGCGGTCAGAATGGTAGAAACTTTATTAAACTGTTTTTATATTTTTAAAATGCAAAGTCCAAATATTTTGTATTACAGTGCATTGTACAAAATCCTTTGAGCTTTTCTAGATTTTTTGTTTTTGCATTCCAAAGGGAATGACTGATTTAAAAAAATACATGGAAGCAATTTCATATTTTCCACAAACATTGTGCAATTTTAGAGCACAATGTGCTCTAAAATTGTAAAAAAAAAAGTGCACTTTTTTACAGCATTTATAAAAATGCTGTAAAAAAGTAATTTAAAAAAGTTATGTTTTTTTTTTTTTTTCACACAAAAAGAAACATAATTGATATGACGCCTTAAAATTGGGCCTCTGTCTCTTTAAGAGAGAAGCAAAACCCCAGCTATGTTTTTGATTTGAGATTAACATCATGACATGATGTAAAGCTAAAAAAGTCGATTTTACAGGATACTGCCCCTTTAAAATCACGTCTCATTTTCCTTTCAGTTTACAGTTATGCTCAACCTTCTGTTGCCACACATAAAATTCAAATAACTTTGTGTCGTGATGAAAAGAGAAAAAGGGATGTGAATATTTTTACAACTGTAGATGTAGGAGGCTCACTTGTTCCTCTTGTGCAGAATAGTCTGACAAGATTTTCTATGTAATTCTTATGAACTGAAAAAGAGTGAAAAGAAACGTGACAGCAGATTTATTACAGATACAACACTGTGTGAACAGGAAGATTTATGGAACAATTTGTTACTACACTCCTCCTGCATGTGTACCTGAACTGTAATAAGGCCTTCTGGACAGGAAAGCACTTTTTCCTCTCTGATCCCCATCGTATAGGGAAATCCAACAAAAACTACCAGATGCGAACATTGCGCTTATTGAGACAGAGGAGTGTAGGAAGAAGTTTGAACACCAGGCTTATGTTGGACTCGATAGGAATAAGAATATTGCAGGGTTTTGGGGGCAAAGTAATTCTTGAACACCACATCATGTTTAAATCTGTCTGCACTGATATTTCCAGAACATAGATTTTAAGTTTATTCAAAAAATTTGTCGAGCATAATAAAAATAAAAAAAAACAACCATTGCTATTACTGTCGAAGTAATAAATGCTGGGATTTGTATTTTTCAACAATTTACAAATTTTTCTTTGTTCTGACTTGACAGCTCTGAGAAACCATTAAGAGGCAGTATCAACATGGAATACCATATGTGGAAAAAGGGCCACATAGGTTTCCACCAAAATAAGGTGGCAATTACATCCTGCTGGCACTGGGCTATCTCTCATTCAATAATGCACTCCATGCAGGGCTAAAAGTGTGCTTTTGGACTAGGTGTGGAACATAGTGCCTGTTCCTTTGTGCTAGAGCTGCACAATTGTATTAAATCTTAATTTTCATCACAGAATGAATTCATGCAAAATGGCACAAAACTGCTCAGATGCAATATTTTATAAAATTAAATATTTTGAGGGCCATTAATCCAATTTTTCACACTAGTTACATACATTTTATTGTTTTCAATGTACATACTGGAGGAATATATGCTAAATCCCACAAAGAATGATTGAAGATTGCGATGAAGGCAAAAAGTAAGTAATGCTGGGGTTATTCAGAATTGACATCATGACAATACTCAGTATAACAATTTCCTAATTATGTGCTTATCCAATTTTTGTAGGCCTTTGACATGATGATGGAACTTTTTGGTCAAAACTGTAGAATTCAAAGAATTTGCTGGGAACAAAAAAAATCTAATTTATTTATTTGTAATTTGGAGGGAAGTCAATTATTTTCCATTTTCTGTATCTATAAAAAATATTTGGCTTTTCAAAACAACAAGACAGGTATACAGGTCACCCTTTAAAAAAAACACTTGCTTTGTCCAGACAAATTTAATGCATGGATGCACCCAAGTCTCCTTTAAAGTAAAAGTGCTGGATGATTTGCAATCGTAATGACCATGAAATTATAATGGAGGGAAAATTAAACATGGTGAACAAAAGAATTACTTTGTACCTAATATCTTTATTTGGCAGGAATAATTTCACCTTAAGTAGTTTTTACAAAGCTTCTCGTACCATTAACAGCCGGTGCTGGTGGGTCACATTTGTTCTATTAATAAACAGATTTTGAAAGGCTACAAAAAAGATTTTATTTTTGGGGGTTAGAGGAGGGAGTCTTTGTATATCTGTGCACAAGGTAATGTAGATTCTGATTCTGAGATTTTCAAAAGGCTGCCGTTATATCCAAATCCAACATGCTCTGTAAAAGATCTCAAAAGTTATCAACGATCAATAGGATAAAACTGCTTACATGTGTTATATTCTGTTCAACTGGTCTTTTATCATCTTCATGTCTTGCTCTATTTTACTGTCCGAGTAGATCAGAAACTTGTCTTTGCATGTCACAGAAAATATGTTCCTTTACAAAGCTTCTCATATCTCTGTTCTTCTTAACCACCCACTGATACTGAAAACAGCTGGCTTTTCCGCTCAGTAACTGTATCCCATCCAAAAATGTTAGGATTATAGACAAAGCTAATTCTGACTTTTCACAACCATAACCTAATTCTACCATGACAGATACTTTTCAACTACTTTGTTTTTATTATTTTTTTTGTTTCTTATTTTCTGACATAAGTTTACCCCAAATTACTGTTGTGTAATCTGAATAAAGAGTAATTTTATGTGTCAAAATGTAGATTCTTGCTAAAAAAAAAAACTGCTCTACAAAACCGGACATATCTCCATGGAATGTGTTGTACAGGATTAGTCTCAAAGTATTAGCATCACCGGTTTTGTCAGTGCTAGCCCCATCTCCTTTTGTCACCATGCCAACATATTTTTCCCATTTCTCTCTACCACTTTGTCAACACCTAGCACTTGACTGTGGCGTGCCCTGCGAGGTTCTTCTATGGTTTTGACTTTGTCACTCTTGACGTGAGGTTGAGGGCAGCCGGAAGGGTAAAACCCCAGAAAATATAAAATAACCTTTTCAAGTAAGAACAGGATTTTCATCTGCAGTCTGCGAGATGGAAACAAGAAAAGTAGTGACAAAAAGACAACAGTTGTTTTTGTTTTGTTTTTATGTAGAAATAGACTAATTTTATGTAGCATTTTTTTTACTCTTTAATTTAAACTTTTGACTTAACTTAAATCATTCGTCCCTTAAGAAAAGCAGACATAAGTTTTAACAATATTTTTTAACAAAAACAACCAATCAGAGCCAGGAGGAGGGTCTTAGCACTGTCAATCACCTTTTTTATGCCTATTTTCTTCCCCCCTTTTTACAAACACTGTCTATATCCCCTAGATCAAAAACCTTGAGCGATAACCTCACTTGTAATGAACTGACTGAGAGGGTAGAAGAAGATTAAAAAAAGGAAGTAAGAAAAAATGAAAAGTAAAGAGAATGAGAGATAGAAAGGCAATCGGGCTTAAGGCTTATTAGTTCCACCACTTCATATCCTCCACCTCCTCTTACCTGAACTGTGATATTCTTTGCATCTTAAACAGCAGCGTTTGCTTTGGGCTAAAACTTTAGTATTGCTTGATCATGCAGACAAAAAAGCTCACATAGGCACAAAGAGAGAGGTATGCTAAAACCCAAATCCATGTGCACAATGTTTGGAATGACAATGACTCTGTCATGACAAAAATAAGCTGTAGTGTCAAATCTTCAACACAAGAAATGCAAGAAAGCGGGAAGATATGTGACATTTATGACTATTTCTTATATGGACGCTTTTCCCATTTAACACCTATTGAACATGCCCCTAATTCCTCTTCATGCTCTTGTAGTGAACACAGTGATTAGCCATTGGAGCGGCTTGTGGCAGACCTGGATCTTGATGAAAATGAAGCACCATCAGAACTGCATGAATTAAAGAAATATCAATGCGAAGAGCGAGTGTGTGAAAGAGATATTAAGTACATATGTCAAGCAGGGCTAATTAACATAGCAAAGCATGCCAGATTCCTCTAGAGAAATCTTGCACATCAGGAGGCAAGTGCTTCACAAAAACCTGACTGCATGTGTGTACTTATTGAGAAGTACCGGGTGTCTGTTTATGCACGCACAATCCTTGACTGTGTTAACATTCTGCCCCCAGCGCTGAACGACCCGGCGCGTAATTACAAACTCTGAAATCCAGATGTCAAACAGAGGGAGCCGTTCTAATTCTTCATTCCCAGAACTCAGTGCCATTTTATCTCGTTTTGCTCGGAGTATGTAGGAAAAAAATAAAAAAATAAAACATTTGAAAAGATCATTTAAAAACATAACGCAGAACCTGATCAAGCCAAAGTAAATTTGACAAGAAGCGATGAGAAACAAATTCTAAATGGCAACAACAGCAGTGACTTGCCAAAATGCTAATCCTTCTTGAACCTTCTCGTTTTTATGACTCCAATGTGTTGTATTAGGATTTTATGTAATTTACCAAAATAAAATGGAGCATAAAGTGAAATGGGAGCGAAATGATATAGGGTTTTTAAAAGTAGAAATAGAAATCTAAACATTGTGGTCCGTCTGCACCTAACTAACTGCAGACATCTAGTTCTCAGCTGGGAGATGTTCATGACATCTCTTTGCTGTGAAGCTCAAAATTAAAGTTTTTGACCTACATGCATAACACTGTGTGAAGGAAAACTAACACTAAATATGTAGGAGTTGTAAAATATTTAAATAAGGGCTAAATTATAGAAAGACCAGAATATGTACAAGTTTTTCCTAGAACTCGGTAGCACGGGTCAAAGTCTATGCTCAGGCTTCGCACAAAAGTTTTATAGAGAAATTCAGCAAAAATGGTTTGAGAATGCTTGTTAAAATAAACGATAAGTATAGACAAAAGCAATGGTTCTAGTAGATTTAAATTTTTGCTGGGGACAGATAATCTGGTCAGGAAGGAGCAAGAAACCTTCCTGACCAGGAAGGTTTCTTCTGTGCATACTCTTCAGTTTGCACAGAAGAGTATGCAAAACTGTCAGTCATTAGCTGTGCAAAGGTGAAACGGACATCAGTCCCCAAAATGCTTGCAGCAACGGGGAGCATCGACTCAGTACACTTTAGATTTTTTAATTATAAAAATGTTTTCTACTTGACTGTTATGTACATTTTAATCCTGGGCTTTGACATGCACTGCTATTAAAAAAGCAGTTGCAAACAGTTTGAAAAGTTTAAGAAACGTGGATACACATTCATGACACTTTTACATAAACTTAAGGAAAAGCTAACCATTTCACTAAGTGCTATTTAGTGAAACGGTACCGTTGACGGACAGGAGCAGTTTTGTGCGTTTTGCAATAATTTCGGGCCCCGTCATGTTTACAAGTACACCACGCAATCATGGTGCCGCTCAGAAAACGCAAAGCGTGGCGAACGAACCTTCAGTCTGTCTCTGGTTAGTCACAGAACTCTGTGCCTCTGGTGAAACAGACAACATACAGCGCTGACATCTGAGGTCTAGTGTGAGTCATAAAAAGACAGATATGATGTGCTGCCGCAGTTCATCTGTTCATAGGCAATTAAGAGAAAGTCAATAAAGTGCGAGTGTGTGTGAGGGCAGGGGGGATATTTATTCACGACAGCACACCAAGATGGAGAAAAAAAAAAAGCTTAATGGCCTATATTTCTTGTGTACATGAAACTTCCATACTATCCCTGCTGTGCTGACTAACCAGTTTTACGAGGGTCTCCACATTGTAACACTCTGTGGCACTGCAGCACTGAGGTGTGCCATGCAGCCTTTAGAAAAAGTAGAACAAAACCAAGAATGCAGCAGTAGTTTAAATAAAGCACAACTGCTACAGTTAAAACATAAGATCATATATAGCCTACAAAAGTAGACTAGTATCAAATGTCTACTCTTCCACCAACATTATCTAAAATTAAGTTCTATTATTGTGAAATGGTGCCTTGTTTTCTGTACTTTTATTTTTTATGTTTTGCTGTGTATTTATCATTAACCGCATTTCTGGTTTACAATTTTTTTTAAATTGTCTTCTGTTTGGTAATTATGTTCTCCATGCTATTGATTGGATGCGGTGCTTTAGGATCATATATATTTATACTACTATTTTTGACAGGTGAACTTATTAGTTATACAGCACCCACCCCATTTACTGATTCCATAGGTAAAGAGGTGTAAAAATATTAATTTTGTTTTGTTTATATGGCGCATAAAAATGTAAAAAAGTCCAACCTTCATTTGAGTATATTTATTCAAAGGGAAAACACCATATATTAAAAAAATTATTGTGTTTGAGCTTTGACCTTGTTTTGGATCAGGTTGTAGAGTTGGAATGTCGATTTTGTAGTTACTTTGTTGAGAGATCCATTGACGACCCATGTTTAGTTTATATGCAGGGGCCATTGACCTTTTATTTATAATATTCCTGTAGGTCAGAGTGGAGGGCAAGTTTATTCGTCCTTGATTCAGTTGCTTGTTATTTGACTCCTAATCTTTAAATCTTTGCTGCATGTTTTAACCCTTCTCGTTTTGCTTTTTCCAGAAACAGACCCACAACTTTAATAAATTTCTCCTTTGTTTCACATCAAACCCATGTGCGTTGTTTGCATCCGAAAAGATTACTTTCAGTCTCATCTCTCCAAATTACGTGGTCCAAGTTGAGGTCTTTGTAGAAGTTAGCGAACTTTACATGTTCATATTTATGACGTCAGGACAGAAAAGACTTTTTTTATGTAGTAAGCTGTTGATTAGCAGAAATAGTTGCCCCATGTTTTTTTTGTTTTTTTTTTACATTTCTATTCACTTTTTGCATCTGTTCTGATTTAGTGAAAGCAGGAGGATGACAACGCGTTCTGGTAAATAATCTTCAAAATGAAAACAACAAAGATGATTCGTAATTATTACCATATGTGTCAACTTGAAACAAAATCTAAATTAACATATTAAAAATGTGACAAATATCAACATTGCTGCTATACCAAAGAGAAAGATTTAACTGTGAATTATAAAATAAAAGCAGACAAAAAAACAGATTTTTTTTTTCGATACAGGATGGAATAAATATGCCCAACACGCTGTGTTAACCTGAAAGTGATCACTTTTGCATTGCAGGAATCATTGGAAGATAACTGTTTGCATGCAGTTATCCAATGAAAACAGTCACCCTCATCTAAATCTCTCCATCATTCATCTCCTTCAAATTTTCCAATCTTTTCCTCTCTGTTCATTCCTGATTGCAAATAATAATCACCATGTGTGATCCATCTGTTGTTGGGCAAACATCAAGTGAGTGATATCTGCCAAATTCATTTGGCGAGACATCATCACCTTCAGCTGACAGGGTGAGCTAACAGCTGAGGGAGCGCTGATGAGGCTTTTGTGGCAGATGCTTTGCGACGGTCCTGGCTGTGTTCGTCCTCCGTTACTCCGCTGTTCCCGCACATCTGCTTTGTCTGGTTCTCTTCCAGCCTCCTCCTCATCCTCCTTTGCTGCTTTTTATCCTCCCTGCGCTCTGCTAAACCCATTAGCCGTGGCGCACACATGGTCATACGCACAGCTTTCTTCATGAGACAGCTGTAATTTAAACACCGCATGAAGACAGGAATGAAAAGGGTGTGACAACGGTGCCCTCACATCTCCGGAACTCATGTCTTCTACATTTAAAGGGGTTATAAATAGCAGAGATATCACTCCCCCATTCATATTCACATAACGTGTTTCGCTGTTAGCGAAAAACAATTTTTTAAATGGTTCACAGACTGGACTTTTTTTTCCTTTTTTTTTTTTTTACTAAAGCCATAATGTAACCATCATATGTGGATGTTGTCTGAACATAGGCTGATTCTTGCATCATGCTATGACTGGGACTGGCACTGTGTTCATTTTGATTAATTGATAACATAGCTTTTAATGCATTCACATTTTCTTTCTAAAGGTCCACCAGCAGGATAACATTAACATGCAGCTTGTGTGCTTGCAAGTAAAAGCTCTCCATCATTCCATTGTTCACATAGCTTTGGATCACCTGGGCTCTCTCTGCCATTTAATCTCAAATACTTAAATGATAGAAACAGTCTAATGGAACATTATTTCAGGTTTAAAAATTATGCTTTTAAAAAAATCTTGATAGACTTGAGCCCAGCACAAATCAAATGTTGTCAAACGTCTACATTTATCAAGGAATCTTTTTATTTTTTTAAATCAGTTATCTCCACTTCTGAGATTTTTATTCTCTAACATGCAGTTACACAAACAGTACTGTGCCATCTACTTGAATCCTGAAGTCTAAGCATATTTACTCCATCCATATTCATGTCAGAGGTGGAAAGTAATGTCAGAAATAAGTCATATATGTCTCCTAATCCAAATGTCACAACTCCAGGAATGTCTGGTAAATATATTGCACTTTCTATGTTTTCAGAAGTGATGAATATTTCTTCATTCAGCTAAAAGAACTTAAACAGATTTAATTGAATTTTCTAGACCTTTGTCCATCATCTCCACACGCAATTTACAGTAAACTCGATAATCTTAATGTTCACTTAATGTTTTTAATTTTTCTGTTAAGAACATTAAGGGAAAACCTAAAGGATGCAATTCCTCTTTACTTTGTGTGAGATTAAATGTGTCCGCTTCAAACTTCCAAACGGGTTCTTCTAAACTAAAAATCTAAAGTAAATGACTTATTCCCATTAATTCATACACAGCATGGTGCAGGGCAAATCATATCTTTGAAGTAGTGAGGATTTATATTCCAGCTGCAAATTTTCATCTGAGAATTCCTCCTAATTGGCATGCTTCTCTCTCTGTCTTGTCTGTCCCAGAAACCCTGACAAAGGCCTTCAGTTTCTGATCTCCCGCGGTTTCATCCCAGACACGCCCATCGGCGTCGCCCACTTTCTGCTCCAGAGGAAGGGCCTCAGCCGGCAAATGATTGGGGAATTCTTAGGAAACAGCAAGAAGCCGTTCAACAGAGATGTCCTGGAGTGAGTAGCAAACGAGACGGCCTTTGTTATTTCAAGAAACGTTTCGTAAACCATCAGGTTTTTTTCTAGAAAAATCAGACCTAAGCTTCAAACGTCCAAAGCTGTTTTCACTGAGCAAAATCCTTTATCTTTCAAAATTACATGTAAGGGTGAGACCGTTTTCTAAGTCAAACATCTAAGTGAAAATATGTTGCATGTGGCCGAATAAGTCTGTCTGATAAGCTGACTGTGAGTCTGCAGGGGTTATTTAGGAAACAGATAAAAAATGTATGTTTGTACAAGACATTGAAAAGTACAACATATTCAATACCTTTCCAGAAAATCTGGAGATTCACTCCAAGTTTGGCAGACATGGAGTGAACTGACAGATCTTAGCTGATTAGATGGATTAACACAACCAACAGCCTCAACCAGTCTACCTTTATGTTAGCTATAATCTTAGAGTTTCAATAACTTGGATTATTTTGTCTGTACACTCATACCTACACACTGTGTATATGAGTAAAAACGCCACATATTCGGAAAGTAAATGAATTGTGAAACTCACCAAAGAACTACAACAGGTTTACAAAAATGTGTATGCATGAACACCTCTTCTCTGTATCACTTAAATTACAGTATTTGTTTGTGTAACCAGTTAAAAGCTTTCATAAAGCTTTATTGGCAGAGCAGACTATTATTCTGCGCTACAGCAAAATACCATCAAGTACTAAAAATTTACAATGCAAGCACTTCCTTACTTTTCACCAACCTTACATACGTTGATATTTTTTGAAAGCGGTGTTCATTAGTTTAAAAGCGTTCTGTCTAATTAGCTGCTCAACAGCTGTTGTGCATTAAGAAGCATGGGCATGCATGCATATTTAACTTTGGTCGGGTTGCATTTTAGTGTGGTCTCTATTCACATTCATGGCTGACTACAGGTTATTCTCCAATAAGATGTAGGTCACTAAAAAGCAATGATTACTCTGTTTCTATGCCTGGGAAAGCAGCAGTCTAAAGAAGTGCGTGTGCATAGTTATAGCTGACACATTCAATCTGACTTTCTATGCTGTACCTCAGCAAGCCACATCTGACTCTTTCTTGATTTTTTGATATCTCTGGCCATCTTGACCAAGACTTTTGCAGATCTTCTGACTTATCCAGAAAAATGTGCAGATCTCAGAAAATTTGATCACTGCAGCCTGTTCACACCTCTTCCCATGGGAATGAAGATTTGCATCAAGACTTTAAAAGTCAGCCAGAATGTGAATTGTCTCTGGAAAGGTCTTGTGGAGTGAAAAGAAACATGCAGAATAAATAATTAAGTCTATTAATTCCCAATTTCTGCAGTGGGATTGAGGAGCTATTGCTTATGGAGGACAGTTGTAGCAGAGAATTCAAGATTTTCCAAATTCCTTGCTATTCAGCAATGTTTTAACAGTCTTTGAAGTCCTGAAACCCATAGGGTCCCAATTCATTCTGAGTAAGACATAAGCTGCAGTGTCATTTAAACTTTGCTAGTGTCCAAAGAGAACATTTTACCACACTAATGGTTCTTAAGCCATTTATACATTTTGATCTGTTTGATTTAGTGTTACGAGATCCAAAAAGATTTCAAAATGCCTTAAATATGTATTAACACATTCTTGTTTTTATTTCTGGGCACACAAATAAGCCAGACTTGAGTTCTGAGTCAGCAAGCATGTTGTCATCAGTAGTATTAGTCATCAAAATAAAAAATAAACAAATACGATTCTCAGAAACACAAAGGAACGAACATGACTCACATTATGGAGTAAATGTAATTCCACTGTGGTCATACCTCACCCACTGCCTTAACTCATAGCTTTTATTCATCTCTAATTTTTGTATAAACTCCCTACATTTAAAAAAATAAATAAATTGGATCTGTTTTATTACTCTTATTTTGTTACTGACTCAATAATTTTTTCCTAAAGGAATCTTCTCTCCCAGGTAGCTAAAGTTAACTCATCTACTTTCCTGAAAAAGTCACTCCTGGTTTTCAACAGGAATTATGCTCATATGGCTTCAGACACCAATTCAGCTAGCAGACAGTTTCTCTTCACAACTGACATAAAGATATATAAACACAGGAAGTATTATTGTTTTTTTGGGGTTTTTTTAAGAGGCCCTGAAAACAGCAGATGCATGTGAAGACGGAGGTGATTTTGAACAGGAACATGATCGAATCGTGCAAAGTGTGTGAGAGAGCACTCTCTGTAAAGTGCAGTCACAGGAGAGTGGGTGTGCGATTGTGGCCTAATGTGAAAATCACTGATGGTGATTTATGCACTCTGAATATGTATGTGCATGAAGGGAACTTGTCTATGCGTATTTCTCAAACTATTGCAAAAATATTTGAACATCTTAAGTCAATTTAATCATTAGTTAATAGTTGAAAGTTGTACCCTAAAGACAAGTAATTGACATGTTTTGGTTGGACAACTAGAACCTCTTTATCTGACTTCTCCTCATTGGCTGCTGAAAGTCATATACGTTTCCTCTTCTTTTACATCTGCTATTATATTTGAGCTAACATTTTCTATCAAAATGGACACATTTCAATATCTGTGCCAAGTATTGCATGTGAATGAAAAAGAGGGTGGCAACTCTACGAATGTATGTGCATGTTTGCTCTTTAGTGCAGAGCGTGCATGCAGAAGGCGTAGAAGAGGGCCAATGTACTTAGGCTATATACAGCTTGTCATCTGACATTACATAAATAGAGAGTGACAGCTGAGGGAGAAGGCAGAAAGGTGGTGGAGAGAGGAAGTGAGTCATGAAAAGGCTGACCAGAGAGACTCAGCGCATCCAGAAGAGGATCACATCCAGCTCAGTGTAAACTTAACCTTTGAATGTATTAAAATGCTCTTTTTAAATTGAAAATCTTCCCAGGCGATCACATAGGTCACCTCTTCAACCTCAGAAGAACAGGGATCGGTTATGACTGATGCGCTCTGGCTTGCCTTCCAATGTAGTGGAAATCTGTTCTTAGCTGCCTCAAGACATCAGTATTCCTCTAAACGTTGTTGATATACAAATGTTTTTCCTTATTCTAATGTGCAAGTATAATCCAAATGATGCAAGGAACAAATATAAAGAGTACTGAAATCATACACATGTCAGGCTTAGTAAAAGATATCCCAACTAAATTGCACAATAGCAATGAACAAACTAGAACTAAACTATACACAAAGAAAACTACAAAAAGGGAAAATATATTAACACTGATTCAGAGGTTAAACTAAAATACATAGAGAACAGAACAAAATAAATACCTGCGAGACTACATCTAATGGGAAAAAAATATGTGGCAATATCTTTCTAACTCAGAAAAACTGAATGTGGAAAGATCTTTCAGAAATAAACAGCAAACACACAAATGAAAACCAAAAACACCCAGGGATCATAACAGGCATGTCACCATATACTGTTTCTTTTGAATCCTTCTCCATCATAGTCAGCAGATGAGACGTTAGAGAGACCTTATTTTACAACTATATTAGATTTGTCAGCCTGGTTATTACACTTAAGGGTAATTTGGGCATGCTATTGCGGCATAATTAAGAAAAGATAAGGCAGCTGGAGACAGATAAATGCTCTATGAACTTCCATCTTTGTAGTGAATATCAAAATGGCTGCTGCAAGACTGGATTAATTATTTCTTTCAAATCAGCCTAGGAATTCTACAATAATAATCCAAGAGAGAAACAATCTCATGTTTTCTATCGTTTTAATCTCATTGCAGCCTTTTCATATTTTTTTCCCCTCCGTTATAGTTTATTTTAGATCTTCTGATTCCATTATTGAAGGTGTTATATTTGTGTTGTGTCGAGGAAATTTCTTTTTTTCCCCCTGCAATATAAACAGCTGAATGAACACCTTCAAAGAATGATGATTCACAGTGTCGGTGCTCTGTGTGTAGTAGTGATGTAAAATCAGCTGTTTTACTTTTTCTGCTGGAGCAGCATGTGTCACACTCAAGCACTCAGCTCATTAACTCCCTTTGTTCCTCGTGATCCATACTAACACGATGTACGTGTGTTTGTGCGTGTGCCGCAGTGTTCTCTGCAGTAGAGCAAACCGTAGGGATCAGAGGCCCAAGGCGAGGTTTCGAAGCAGTTTGGTACTTCGTATGTTGCACCTCAGAAGTCAGCAATGTCAATTATTTTGGACACACTGTTCCTGCATTCAAAACAGAAACAGTTATGGAAGAAAATAATTTATTTTCAACAGTGTGAGTAGTTTTAAGATAAACCATGCAAAGCTAAACTAGATAATTTATCAAAAATACATTTTGATTGATTGATACAATCCCAATAAAATTCCATAAAGGTTAAAAAAAAAATAAAGAAGTATGATAGCTTCTTCAATACTCTGAAGATCAATTTGCTAGAGAAGTAATAACACATGATCTGGTTGATTTGCACGTTGCTATGAACTGTTTAAACACATTTTCCTTTTTCTATTTTTTTTAAATTTTGCTTCTACTCCATCATTTACTCTCGATACCCTCCAGTTGTGTGGTGGATGAAATGGACTTCTCAGGTATGGAACTGGATGAAGCACTGAGAAAGTTTCAGGCCCACATCCGTGTCCAAGGAGAAGCCCAGAAGGTGGAACGTCTTATTGAGGCCTTCAGGTAAGAGATCTTATCTGTTTTGGAATTTTTAAAGACTTTTTTTAAGTTTAGACACTGTCATGCTAAGATGAGCTGCTGAAAGCTCGGATAAAAAGGAAACATCCGCAGAAGCATGGCAGTATAATTCTTACTGACAAAGAACAGTAAATAGTGCATTGCATTTTGTTATGTCGTGGATACTTTTTAGAACTCTCTCTATGCCCATCGTACCTTTTTAATCTTTCCAACTGGATGTTTTTGACATCTGCTTTTAGGTTTTATCTGGACTTTAGTTGAAAAGCACCTCATGTTTTACTAATGTGGTTTTTAATCTTTTATTGTAGACATTTAATCTGGAGGATCTCTACCTTGGCAAGAAAGAAAATTGGATTAAACCTTTTTTCTATGGAATTTAATCTATAGCTTGTCAAAACTCTCGTTCATGTGAATGTCATGTTTTTTTTGTTGTTTTCTGTTTCCTTCATATTGGTAAATTATGTCCCTGGATTAAGACCAGCGAGGCCTGCAGATCTTTAGATGTTTTGTGTTCTTTTTTAACCTCCTTGGGATAATTTTGGGAGATTTGATATTTAATTTTGAAATTTTTTTTCATCTAAATTTTTAGGGATGATGAAAACCCTTAAATTGGTAAGTGTGAGACATGACTGCAGTGGGTTTTGATAGAACCGTAGTGCTAAATTGTTTTTAATAAATAATCAATGTGCTTAACAATACTTCTACAAAGGAAGGCCCCACATATTTGATACAATGTCCTTCGTAAATTGAAAGACTGAATGTGTGTGATAAAAGGTAAATGGTGCCCTTGAGCCAAGGTTAACTTGGTACTTTAAGGTGTTAAGTATTATTTTATTGTTTAAATATTTAACAGAATCAAGTTGCAAACTGATTCCATTTGCAACAGAATCAGTTTGATGGGTTTTATGGTTTCTAACGCCATAAAACATCCTTGTATTACGTAAATAATTTTGATATAAATGTTATTCAGCACATTTTTTCCTCTCCCGTGTTAGCCAGCCGGTTGGACGTTTCTGGTCATGTTTTGCTAAGAGTAACGATCTGCAGTGCAGTCGTGGCACTGCGAGTTAGCGCTGTTTGTTGTAACCCCTTTGTAATAACAGCCACCTGCCACAGTTGTCAAGATGCCCAATGCGGACAACAAATTGTCATAGCAGGGTGAAAGGTTGGCAGGGGAAATGCTTGGACATCAGGTGGGCCTGCGTGCTATTTGGAGCACAAAAAAAAGGGAGGGGTGTCACACAAATTGAGAGAGGAAGGGAAAAAGGGGAGGAAAAAAAGAAAGGGGGAGGATAGTTTATAAATAACCAGTATTGCATAACCATCACTGCCTCTCTGTGCCTGCCTTCTGTGCTCCGGGGCTTTGAAATGCATCCACACACACGCACACACGCGCACACACGCACACACACAAACACAGAGATACAGAAATCTCCAAAGTAAGTGAAAGGGATTTGAAGCAGCAGCGCTAAAGAATGAAGCAGTGAGGGAGGTGGAGTTTGGGGGGCCAAGAAAGGCAGCCGACAGCCTCAGTATCTGCTGCGTCAGTGGACTAATGAATGAGCAAATATGAACCTGCTCCTAATACCGCAGATTTATTTTGCTCCTGTTTCCAATTCCGGCATTCCAGTAAACAATCCGGAGAGCCTAGGTTCGGTGATTTTCTGTGCTTGAGCATCATTATCATAGATAAAGATCATGCAGCGTGGATAATTTTGCCCTCAAAACCTCCCCAGGAAAACACAATGACTTATGCATCTTAGACAAAAATGTGGCATTAGGTTAGAAGACAACTACAAGGGCTAATGATTAGGCCTCACAAATTCACGTTGTGAAAAGCATCATGCAGGACATTTTCATCTTGGATTAGTTGTTTTCTTTGCCGACACACCAAAGCATGACAGACTCAAAGCAGCAAAAGTGACAGTTTATAGGCAAATATATGGTAAAATATTTTAGTTCCCTATGATTATTATACAAAAACCCATCCAGCTAATACATTTCAGTCAGGTGTGAATCAAACGATCTTCAAGAGACCTTCTAAGGTTAGAGCTCTACATATGTACATGTCATAAATTATTTCAAACTGATGGTGTTTTATTTCATATCTCAATAGCTACTGCTGATTTTGATGCTGTTGAAAAATTAAATTCCAAATTTGCTGTTCTCTGGTGCAGTTAAATCATCCCACTTAAATACAAATTTTAATTGATTAGATTAGATTTGAAACTGATTAGATTAAAATTACATCTAAACTTAACAGCAGACTCCCATATCCTTGCTTCTGTATAAATCTTTTTCTCCTGGTAAATCTTCATTAATGTTCTTACACAGTAGATGCTGTGTCTTGTAATTTACTAAGATGCATTAAACTGCCTTACAAACTACCAGCACAAGAATCCAAGAACTTTGTCAACTGTATCAATTCAGTCTTCTCATATCGATCATTTTAACATGTTAATATGCTTTGATCTAAACCAGTATTTCTCTGAGTTTTTATTTAACAAGTATCACATCACCAAATGCAAAGTTTCCAAGTACTTCCATTATGCTAATGAGATTTTAAAACCTTGTTGTTTGGAGTTAGACTTTAACAGCTGTTGGGCGTCTTTAAAAAAAAAAAACAAAACAAGAAAAATAATATTCATATCCATTAGCATTGCATGTCTGATGTAAAAACAGCTCCATGTTTCAGCAATCAACCAGAAGGCACCCTGAAGTCACAATTCCCCAAGAACACAATTGTTTTTTAACATGTGCGCATAAAACATGGCAACAGCTGCAGTAATAAACTGTTTATTTGTACTTCTGGTAGTTTGAGTCTCATTAAAGTTTTTACCCTCCTGATTACACACGCAATTGCAGCAGTTGATGTATATTGACGAATGCTTTCAACACCCATCCGTTCTTTTTAAAATGGTTCCATAAAAAATGACTACGATACAATGGGGATGCATTATTCGACTTGTTTTATACATTCCTGATTCGTGTTGTCCTTCAACCAGACAGTTAAATGCTGGCTGTGGTGGAGTAAAAGTATCCAAATTAAATGTGGATGTTATCAGTGTGAATAACAAAGAACATTTTGTACTTTCTAAAGCTTGAACCAGTTTAAACTATATTTTAAAAAAAAGGGTAAGCCCTAATACTGGCCTTTTAGGTACACCGCAACAAATTGAGGGTGAAGAAGAGAAGTAGTCACCTATGGAAATGGAAAAAAGATCAAAAGACAAAAAAATAATTTTAATAAAAGAACTGTTTTTTTTAGAAATACAACTTGTTTCAGTTTTGACAAGAGAATCTTGTGACTGATTGCGTCAAATCTAAAAGAACCAAAACAGGAGCACAACCTAAGTACGCTGTTAAAAAAAAAGAAGAAAAGATCATTAGACAGTATGAGGCGAGACAGCAGAAGAAAACAAATTAAATACTGTAGACATAATCATGAAGATTTTGAAAAAAAATCAGTGTTGAAAACATCAAAGTCGTGCAAGTTAGCTAGACTCAGACGATCTGCCAAAAACTAATTTTCACAGCGAAAAATCAAATAAAAGTCAAAAGTTCTGCATGTTGTTGGAGAAGGAGTCAAAGAAGGCCAACAATTCATCCATATAAATTCTATTTATAGTCCGAGGCTGGTGTCTCGTGCAATCCAGGCTGTGTGGTTCAAGGACTTGGTTTCCCTTTTATCAGTACATATCCAGGAGTTTTATGATCTTTTTTTTTCTGGAACCTATTTATCGTACTTTTTGGAAAACAATCCTCACTAAGAAAATCCCTTTGCATCACAGAAACCCCATATTAATCCATCTACCAAGAAGTTGAAGGTGAATTGTTTTTCAGGAGGAGGAAATGTTTAAGAATACTTTATAAGAAAACAGGCATCAATATTTAACACTGAGCATTATTTATTTATTTATTTATTTATTTTTTTGCGCTCGGTTTTCTATGTAATCCGTGGCTGATGCAAGCACTTGGATCCAGTGGGGATAAAAGTGTTCACGCAGAGAGGCAGTGTTTCAAGCAGAGCCGCCCCAACCTCACCTACTGTGAAATTCATTGCTGCTAAGGGGCAGCTGACGGCTTAAGATGAGTCCACAGGCAAAATTAAAGCCATAACTCTTATTTCAGCATGACACTCTAATGCTCAGCGTATGTAATGGTTTTCTGGTAGCGTACCGAGAAAGGAGGCTTTCCTTTCAATATTCTTCTATCACTTCATCTTCACTGCTTTTCTTGTCCTTTGTGTTTATTTATTCATCTCTGTGCACTTTTCCGCCCATAAACGGTACTAGAAAACTGCTCTCACATGAGTATGCAAGTATTTTTGCAATTCTATTTTCTTCCTCTTCTTATCTGGAAATGTCTCTCTCTTTTTTTTCCTTTTTTTTTTTTCCCACAGCCAGAGGTACTGTATGTGCAACCCTGACGTGGTGCAGCAGTTTCACAACCCAGACACCATCTTCATCCTGGCCTTTGCCATCATCCTCCTCAACACTGACATGTACAGCCCCAACATTAAGCCAGACCGCAAGATGCTGTTGGAGGACTTCATACGTAATCTGCGAGGTAAGGGGCCCGACATTACACATAAGCTACTTGTAAAAAAAAAAAAACACAGAGGGAGTTAAATGACAGTAATTAGTTCACATAATCGGTTAAAGCGGGGAGGTGACTGATGATGTGTATGTGTTCCAGCTCAGAAGATAAAGTGTTTTTGAGCTGGATTTTTCATGCTGTGGGAAGGTCGTGAAACAAATTCTGGGAAAAAAAGGAAGCCTTTGTTTTTTTTTTCTTGCTGTTTAATTTTCTGGTTTAGGACTTTTTAAATGAGCTTCATCACAGAATGGGAGTATGGACAACTGAAGATAGGGATGTTTTAGAACGGCTGATCACATAAGTAATTTAGACAGTCTGCCTGTAGAAAAAACATAGATAAAACTCTTAAATATTTTTGCTTCCTCTGATCTCTTGGCCGCCAAAACTTGATTGAAAAAGAATAATCTACACACGGACATCTTCAACTGGCCATGTGTCGATTGAAAGATGCCTTGAGAAAGTTGTTTTGTAGAATTTAACAAGATCTGTCAACCAGTTGGAGGGAGGCCTCCTCATCATTGGAAAACAAAAAAAGACCTGTTGTGTTTCTCTCTGAGGATATAAAAATGGAAAATTGTAGTTCAAAGTCCTGTTTTTAGTTGAAAGTATATTTTCTATTTTATTAAGAAATCAGAATTTCAGATTATGGAGGACGAATGAAAAGGCACAAAATTCAATTTGACTGAGTCCCTGTGTGAAATTTCCAGAGTTGTTGATGATTTCAGGAGTTATGTCACACACTGATGTTGGTCCACTGTGTATTCATAAGTCTTGCAGAGACACATAATTTCCCCCTCAATTTTAGCCTATTTGAGGGGCAAGTTGAACTCAAGCCTGAAGTGTCTAATATTTACATAAAATGTGTTTCATCCACCTTATTCTGCCAACAACTCTACAGGTTAGGAATTGTTTAGCACAAAAGCATTTAACATTAAATTCACTAGGCAAAAAGGTTGTAGGCAGTCATTGAAAGTTGATCTAGTGCAATATTTATGCAAGTAGAAATACAAATATGAATTTATACTTTAAGAAAAGAGTTTAAAATCTGTTAATGCTGAATTTCTGAATAAATACTATATACTGTTCTCTTCATCATTTGGAGGTTTTTCTCCTCCACATTCTGAGTCAGAATATTTAATAATAAAGAAATATTGGCAAACAATATTCTAAATCTGCATTTAAGAGCTGTCAAGTCAAAAATAATAATGGTGTTCAAGAATGATGTGCATGACATAAATCATAATGAGCCAGGTGCAGTGTTGGTAGTAAATGACAGAAAATTTTAATTTTATGAGTGAACAGAGCAAGAAGAGCTTTTATTTCGGGGGGATTTTTGGATTTCTTCCAATTAGGCAGCGGCTCTGCAATGACAGAACAGTAGAGGTATCTTAAGTTTATTTTGTGTTCAGTTGGAAAGAAATCCATGTGGTCATAATTATGGAGGTGTACAGCCAGCATGAACAGATTGTTAAGAGACATTATCAGTCCATGGTTCATAAACATCACTGACTAATAAGTGCATCCTATCATAGTAATATATGCAGAGCAGCTGTAAGAGCCGCGGTCTGTAGATTACACAGCAGCTTGCTTCCACTGCTGATTTCATGCTATAAAGATTGCTTAACACCAAAGTCTACATTTTCAAGTCAAGTCTGTGATGTGCATTCACCTCAAGTTGGACTCTAAAACTTGAGTCACAAGCTTTTATCGGGAAAATTGACCAGTATTGTGTAAATAGAAAAACACAACTAGAAATGTCTGTACTGTTTTCTATACCAGAAATGACCAGTTACATTAAGAATGTGTTGACCAGTAGATGTTACTCTCTAGACATATTCCAGAACAATGTGTGGATCAGGAGGATTTCTCAATGCCATTGTCCATGTCAGTTTGACATCGTTCTGCAAGTATAATCCATTACTCATTAAATCCTGCTGTTTTATAAGCTGGTGCCCTTAATTTATGTTAATTGTTAGAATAATGATACTGCCACAGCAAATAAGCAAGGATAAAGAGCAAAGCAAAATGTAATAAATGTCTTCATTTGTAGTGAACATCTGCATGCCTAAATTTGATTTAAAATTAATTCTAGAAATCAGTTTAATTTCCCACAAATTTCTCTGTGATCATATTTCCTGCTGTGGACTCTTGCTCTGAAGGAAAGCAGTACATTTTAAAGTAAAATAAATAAATAAATAAAAATGACAGCAGAAGTAAATGTCTAACCTTTTTCGGTTTGCATTCAGTTGAGCCTGCCTGCATAAATTTGAGAGATAAATATAGGGGTTATGCTTCCCCCTCCACCCTACGAGCTCCACAAATTAACTTACTGTGACACAAACCAAAGAACACTTGTAAATCTTTGCTCTGGTATGCAGACACCTCCTCATTCAGTGCATGTTGAGGAAGAGACACGAGCCTCGTGGTTTAGCTCTCCCTCCGCGTAATCAATCAGGGACTGCTGAGGTCGATGCAGAACAACTTCAGTACATTCATCCCGTCTGTTCCTCACAATCAAATTAGCTTGGAAAATCAATTCCAGCATCTTATGCAAATTAAAATATGCCACTCTCTTTTGGCCTCTCTATTCATCTCCTGCTTAAATTTTTCCTTCCATCTCTCCATGCATCATCTTCTCTAACCTATCAATGCGGTGCTGTCTGTTTACTCCGGTGTCTTTTCTTGTTTTGTATTCTGCGTCTCAACCTTCTGTCCACACTTGTCCTTCTTGCACGCTGACAGAAGAACAACTCATTCAGCTACCTGGCTGGGGTGAAATGGGATTAAGCCTCTAAAATCAGCAGTCATGACGAACGGTGGAACTTTTATTAACTCGTTTAGCAATAAATTAACTAGGTTTGCGATAATAATCTTAACTTCTGAAATTAATGTAGTGTGTCACAGTTGTACAAAAAGAATCCTGTTTGTATCTTGCAAAAATGTCTGCATCTAGTAGTTTGGTGCACACCCTTTTTGCATTTCAATAACTTCTTGCATAAGGAAACTAATAATATTACAAATTGAATCTTTTTATAGAGGTGGGCTTAACAGACCTCCATTGCACATGCTTGTCGCTTATTTTAGCACGGTGTTTTTCCCACATTAGACGCCTTCCTGTTTCAATTGTTAGCTCAACTCTCTTCAGACTAAGTTGTTTTTGCAAAGAAGCTGTGCAATTATATGATTTAGTTATGTTCTTGTATGCTTGTAAATAGTGTAACCCATTTATTCTTTATTTCATTTTATGTGGCAGAAGCAATTTTGAAAACTGGCATTTTGAAAACAAGAGTTTAACTAACCCTACCCATAACCTTAAAAAAGTTTAACCTAAAACAGTGCTGCCTCTACTTATCAGACACAAATTGTTACTTTGAAATTAATATAACAGAATATGTTTTTGACTATATACCATGACATGCAGAGATTATGTCAGGTCTGGTATTGGTTTAGGTGGCAGACAATTTTCTTGATGTTTTACAAACAGAAGTAGACTATCTGATATTCAAGGGTTTTCTACAGATTTAAACAGTTTATTTTGTCACGTGACATTCAGAGACAAAGCAGGAAGGACTGGCTAAAAAAAGCCAAGAAATAGATAATGTAGGAGCAAAAGTGTTTTATATTAATTTGACACTTGGCACACATTTCCTTGTGGCCATCTCCTTTTCACCCACAATGCCATAATGTGCTGTGAAGTCTCAGCAGTGGCCCTTCGTGACTCACTGGCATGGCCCTCAGTTGTGGCCTGGCGGCTTCATTTTCTTTAGACAAATCCTGCCCCATTGAAAAGCCAACGTACCACACAGAGTAACACAGTTGTGTTAATGTAACGGGGAGCGTTCTGAGGGCACACATTAAACCTAATGACATGCAGCTTTACTTCTGTCAAACTACTACTTTGAACTGCGGTATGTTCTGGACATCAAATATTCTAAGAGCAAAGTGTTACCGACCAATTAACCTCTTCACAAATTACCCTTAACTATTATTTAAGGAGATAGAAAAAGTTATTTAAAAGAAAGTATGCTGTTGGATTGAATGAGATTCACTCAATACTGTATTAAAGCAGCTTGTGTTTGATTTATTTTTAAATAAATCGTATCCATTTGCCCGTTATCTTAGGTGTCGACGATGGCGCAGATATTCCCAGAGACATGGTGGTGGGCATTTACGAAAGAATACAACTGAGAGAGCTCCGCTCAAATGAAGACCACGTCACCTACGTCTCCAAAGTTGAGCAGTCCATAGTAGGGATGAAAACGGTAAGGATGCAAAGTTTAAATATTTTCCGACAAACCTTTGGCCAGAGAAATAAATCGAGTTTTGCCGGAACGTTTTCTGTGCTAATTAACCCAGTCATTATTCATGCCCTTATCACAATCACTTACCACATTTATTACTCATTAAATGTCTCATCTAAAGCCCATTCATTAACACAAGTCATTACTTCATCTAGATACGTCATTAGCCATTGCTATCATTGGACCTCTTAAATGGTTTAAATTAACACAAGGGTGCTGTTGCTGAGCAGTTACAACAGAGCCCATATGGGGTATGCAACTGTTCCCTGTGGAGTTCGGTAACATTAATAAATATTGCGGAACTCTGATTATTCTTATGGGTTTAGCTTTACAATAATGCAATTATAAGACATAATCAGCTTTAAGAAAAGAAAAATTACTTTTTCCTGATTGGCACAGCTGACAGTTTTTATGTCAGTTAGCTTACGGAGAAATGCGTTTCAAATCTGAAGAAAAGACTCATAGATGTACAGGAACAGTTTCGGAGATTTTTTTTAAAGACAGAAAAAGTCAGATAAAGATACACCGACAAGAACTTTTTGCTTTTTAATTTAATGATTTTACCATTTTCTCTGGAAATCTTTGTTTCTGGGTTTTACTGATTACACTGAGCATCTAAAAAGCAAATTCGGATTTTGTTTTAATTTTAGGTGGAAACCAGATATCCCACATCTTTATTTAAAAATTACACTATAAAAGTGTCAGATGTCGCCCCTTCACACCACTCCTCCGGACAGTTCTTCCAAAAGTGCAAAACAAGCCAGCTATTACAAAACAATAGTGGTGCAATCTATCTGGGTTTGAGATGTTCATAGGGGTTTTATCAATTTAGTAAGTCCCCTAAAATGTCACATTAGTTAAAAACATGTGGAACTAATGGCACGCCATCAGCTTCATCCACCCTTTTTAAAAAGTATTTTCTCTTTTTCATCCATTTTATGTAATCACAAAAAGATGAATGAAGGTATAAATTCTTGGCTTAATTAGTCTCGAGACTTAATGTCAGGAAATTCCCAACTTTCCAAGTGACACTGAAACACTGACATTAAATAATTGCACATACCCTCTTGGCTTGTGGCGTTTCTCTCAGTCTCTCAGTGATAGATGAGTAGCTATGAGATTATAGAAGGAGTGCTGTCATACCCAAACAATGATGGATTATGCTGACAGGAAGTGAACGTTCTCGCCAATGGGAGCAGTCTTCCATAAAAAGAGGGAGACTTTGATAAAGTTTTCCCCTTCTTTAGCACAGTTATACCATCCTCCAATGTCCAATTTATCATACTAAATGTCTTCCATAGCTGCCTGGTAAAACATTTGTGAAATATAACAGTGTTTGGATCTAAATAATGGTTTTACATCTCAAGGATTTAGATTTAGTTAGTCAACAAGGAGGGTCATGCAAAATTAATTCGAAAACTTCAAGTAGTGTTTTTGTAAATACAAAGGTACATCAATAATAACTTTTCATATATGCAGTTAGACCTATTATTATTGGTCCTTACTGTGGTAAATTTGTTTAACTTTATTTCTTTAGGTGTATCAGAGGAAAGCAGGCCGAATAAAAATATCCAACGAAATTCCTTTCAGATATTCGCCAATATCTTTTTTTTTAATGTTGTACCTGTTTAGAATACCCTGCCTAGAATTTTGTTTTCAAAATTGTAGCCTGCAGTGATGAGATCCAAAAGGAACAGCCAATGAGAAGAGTGTGAAGAGGGTGAAAACAAGATTAGATCACTCTCCAAAGCCATGAGCCTTAATCTGGTTAAATTTGGAGAGACACGTAAAGCTCAAAGGAGGAATAGCAACAATTTAAGAAAAAAAAATGTACAGACTATAAGCGTTTCCTGATCTCATTTGTTTTGTGCAAGAGTCTAGCACTATAAATATAGACATTTAATTACAAGGAAGTGTTGAAATGCATTGTTTTGGTTTATAATTTTGAGTTTTGAGCTCTCCCGGTCGGGTTAACAGTTTGTCAAGTATCTCTGTATTCAGCCAGAAGTAATCCTGGAAGCGGTCACTGCAGGTGCAGCGGCCAGATGAGCCTAAAATGTCCAAACCGCAGTCTTGCCCTAAGGACATTATCAGCCTGCACGCTTTTAGCTGTTGCTCCTCCTCATCAGTAAAAGTTATGCCAAGGTTCCCCTCTTGACAGTTTGACAGATGCTTTTTGCAGCTAAATCTGCAGCTGGACAAACTTTCTGGTTATTATCTAGTTGGCCCAGCAAAACATACCATATTTACAGTCTGATTGCCCATGCTCTGCATGCTCCCTTGCCATTCTGTGTTAAAGCATTCATTTTTAGTTTTTGCTGCAATTAAATTTTACGTAAGATCTCCGGGCATTTTTGGAGAGATAAGACCAGTCTTTTCCCACATGCTCCATTTCTGAGATTACACATGGTGGAGGGTGCATAGGTTCTTAATCTGTTTTGTTGAATCACCTGAAACCCTCTTGAGTCATTTGACGAGACACCCGATTCACGTCTTCAGGTTCTCTCCGTCCCTCACAGAAGATTAGTGTGCTGCAGTCGACTTTTCGAGGTAACAGACGTCAACAAGGCACAGAAACAGGCGGCGCACCAGAGGGAAGTCTTCCTCTTCAATGATCTCATAGTGGTAAGATTGCTGCTCCAGAGTTTTTAGAGTCCTTTTAGATTCAGTGTATTTTGCATCTCTTAGAGGAGTCCTCCATCACCGTAACCCTCTAAAACACACCTGGAAGTACTCCAGTGGAATTTACCCAATTTCTCAAATTGACATCTGATTGTAGGAGAGAAATGTATTTGTCCTATGATGCCTTTTAAAAATACAGCTGGAAAAAACTTTTTTTTTTTTACACACCTTCATCAGGGGTGCTACTAATTGTGCATTGAGTGTGTATGTTTTGGAGGTTTATTTTGTCTCTGCCACTTCAACTGACATCTAAGTAAACACTGTTTAGAACCAGCACAAAATATTTTAATATTTCATCAAACAAGAAGGCTGTGTTCTTTAGTTGCTTCCTACTGCAAAGATTATGTTATTGCACTACTAGGAAGTAGAGTTGAGGCATGCATGAGAAATGAGAACATCTGGAAGGGGGCATTTTGGATATGGGGGGTAATGAAGTGG
Source organism: Poeciliopsis paucimaculata (assembly GCA_903067055.1). Taxonomy (NCBI): domain Eukaryota; kingdom Metazoa; phylum Chordata; class Actinopteri; order Cyprinodontiformes; family Poeciliidae; genus Poeciliopsis; species Poeciliopsis paucimaculata. The sequence goes on along the minus strand of CAEGAD010031453.1, from coordinate 26,320 downwards.
TATAGGGTATTCTCAATAAAATAAAAATTGTTAGTGACTCGAAGTGTCTTGTTGCTTCCCTTTCTGTCCTCGAAAGCTTGTTCATGCTTCCCCCCCAGTTAAAAACATTAAAGCTGCTCTTTTCGCTGTGGCAGCTGCAATGCACCACCTCCTCTGAAAGCTTCTCAACTGTTATGTTGTTTTATAACTCAGAACTCTTGAGCTGCTTCTTCTAATAATAGATGGTGGCAAATGTGTCGCATCCTCTGAAGAAAAGGTTGGCCCTCTGCAGAGCTGTTACAGAAGCCGTTCATAAATTTCCAAGTGATTTAAAGTTTCGTGAAGCATTGAGTGATATTTTTTAATGTTGAGTATAATTAATGTTCTCATTAGGCGACACATGAGGATCATTTATCCAAAGTATCTAACTACACTAATAATTAAGTCAAGTGCCGATCAGTTCAGCAAGAAAAACTGCAGCAGTGCAACCATTTTCCCCTCTTTGTACCACAGAAGCATAAAAGTAACTGGGATCTTCAGGAATGGAAGTCAAAAAGACTATTTAAAGTAGTTGCTGAAACATGTTAGCTGCTACCTTCAAATCTGAATTTTGTTTAGCTGAAATTAAAAGTTACAAGTGTTGTATTTTTCCCAGAGAAACATTTTCTAGCAACAGAAAGCAGCGTAAGAATTACCTTGAAAAATCTTCCCAAAGAGGAAAAAAAAGACAGCCTTTATATTTAATTTGTCCCCTGTTCCAGCAACTGAACATGTCATGAGGTGTTAAAGTGCCAACATGATGTATCTGTTTGATACCACTTGCCTGGAAAATTATACCAAACAGTATCATTGTGAAACAGATTTGCCTCATTTTTCTCTATTTGGAAGGTCAGTGAAAAAGCTTCACAGCATCTCCAATACATTATGATGTAGGTTCGCCACAGAGGTATTTGTCATTCAAATGATGCTCAGCTAGAGACACTTCGAAGGTTAGGGTGAACATTAATACGGGCTGTCTGCCCTTTAAATTAGTTTCAAATGACAAATAGTTTTAAATAGTTTCTAAGCAGATCACCCCCTTTTTTTTCCTTTTTTTTTTTTTGCAGATTTTGAAGCTTTGTCCAAAGAAGAAGAGTTCTGCCGCCTATACTTTCTGCAAAGCTTTGGGCCTACTTGGCATGCAGTTCCATCTTTTTGAAAATGAATGTAAGTGACCGTTATGTCCTGGCTACTTAAAAATAACTGGGAGAGAGTGGAGTAGAAAATGTAATTCTGCAAATGCATTTGCTTTAGCGTCCAGCAAATAGCTCTATTTAGGTTTGGGGCCATGACATGCAGACCCCTGTTGCATTAAAGCAATACCTTGAGACTCATTTAGCCTAGACACATGCGATGATCAGACAAATGTGACGATACATGTACCAGTGAAACTCGTTTAAGCATATAAATGTTGCACATTAACAGCAAATGCTATATATTTCCTTTCCATTTGCTGGACTTGAAGGGCATGTTTGCAGTGACCTCCAAATATACAACCAGTTTTGATAAACTATTAAATGTTTTGGAAGGTGTAGATATGCTTTTTTTTTTTTTTCTTGTTAATGGCAGTGGAATAAATGTAGCATAAATTTATTTAATAATTTGAATAAAAATACATGTTAAGTTAGAATCAACATAGACCCAGGGAACATTTTGAACTTTGGCAAATAAGAGGTTTTTAAGTTTTTACTTGAAGCCGATTGGTTATGTGTGCAGCAACACCTTAGCTTCCCTCTCTTTTTTTTTTTTTCCGACTTTTGAGAGCAAGCCGATCTCTTTTGAAATCCACAGACTACCCTCATGGAATCACGATCCTTTCACCGTACGGCTCAGACAAGAAGCAGGTGCTCCACTTCTGTGCCCAAAGTGCAGAGGAGCTGCTCAAGTTTGTTGAAGACCTAAAGGAATCGATCGCAGAGGTGTCAGAGATGGAGCAGATACGCATCGAGTGTGAGTGTGTTATCACAGAGATAGTTGTTCACTATTAAAAAGACAGTAATTACACTCTTTGTTCAACTTGTACTGGATGAATAAGGAGATTTTTATTTTTTTTACCTTATGTACACAACAGTTTATTTGTTGTTGCTTCTTAAATTGAAATTATCAGGTTTAATCATTTCTTCATACCCTGCAACATTTTCTTACAATTTTATCGCAGCAGACATTTTTTGGTGAGCATGACTGTTCTCATATATTGTTGTAAAAAAAACATGCAAATCAGAGAAATTGCCTAAATCAATAAATCATTCAATTTGTACAAATCAAAATGGCTGTTAACTAAGCTGGACGGGGTTAGATGCTTCTCAAAGCCTCCAGACAATAGCACAGTTTACCTTGTCTATACTTTGACACATATGAAAAGCCTTCACATCAAGAATCTGTCCTGGCAGAGAGCATCAAAGAAAGCATCCCTGCTGGGATTTGAAGCAACCGCCTTACCTTTCACAGTGAGGGATGGCCGGCAGCCGAGGGAATAAAGATGAACAAGATGTGAAGACAGGCGGAAGTTAAGAAAAGGGTTGTTTATCTGTAGAAAATAGGGAATAAACAAAACAAAAACAATTAATACTTCTTACAAAAAAAAAACAAAAGAAAGAAAAGAAACCTTCACAGGCAAACATTCCATTACTACATACACGCATAGCATTAACTTTGACTGGGCCACTCCAACACATGATTATATAATGATTGATGCATTATGTGCAATTTCAAGATGAGAATGTATATAAATGTAGTCACCATTCTCATGTCTGATGTGTGTGTATGTTTATTAAATATATCTTTATAATGCTTTCTGTCAACTTATATTCTTTAACTAAAACTATGAGGCCTTTGCAGAACAGCTGCAGTGGATTTATTTCCCTATTAGATTAAAAGCCAATGTCTCAACTTTGTTGATTATGAACTGCAGTACATAATCTTGGTTACTAAATATAATCAAAGTAATTATGAAGGGAAGGAAAGGCAATAAGAGAGTATGGGTAGTTGAGTATAAACATTTAAATGTGTTGCCTTTTGAAAGACAGAAGTAAGCAAGTTAATGTTTCCTTCTTTGACATCAGCAGTCAGCTTCATCATGTTTTCAAATTTATCTCACGAGGATAATGAGGTTGACTGTTTTTCTTCTTTGCAGGGGAGTTGGAAAAGCAGCAAGGAGCCAAGACACATTCAGTTAAGAGCAATGGGACACAGCTAGAGCTGCGCAGCAAGCAGGGCTCGCTATCAGGTGTGTGTGTGTGTGTCTGGTAGAGCGAGTGAACTGCTTTAAAAAAAATACAAGTCATCATCAAGAAATGCAAGGTACATTTTCAAATAGGGGACTATTATCAGAAATGATGAATTATCTATTATGAACTTCAGAATTTTCACGTAATTTTTGTTGACTTTGTTATATTTCTGGATGCTAACAAAGTCCTTAATGTTTGTGCTGTATACATATGGAATCATGGAGTTATCTTTAAATTGCAGATTAGTTTTATCAGCTTTTATGGAGAGCTCCTGAAAAATTGTCCTGTTGCATGGTTAAGAAGTGAAGATATTCTACCACTGTTTAATCCTAAAAGCTGTGTAAAATTCTGTTGCGATACAAAAATATAAAGAAAACATCTGATCGCGCTAATATTCCCTACACATTGGAACTAGCAACTTTGGAAGGATCCAGTGAACAATCATGAGAAAATGAAGAGCTTAAATACCGAGGCAGGGGTGGAAATGACAAAGCAGTCCAGAAGGACTAATCAGAGGCAAATGGAAAACAGCTGAGGGATTAGTGCAGCCAAAGGAGAATCAGGAGATGGAAAACAGCTGTGGAAGGAGGCAAACTGGCAGGCTGAGGGAAGATCAATGGTAAATGCTGGAGAAGAACTGAGAAACTACAAACCAAGGGGAAAAGAGTGGGAACTAATCAAAGAGAGCAAAGTCTAAAATGCATGAATAAATGAAGAAACCAAAGGAAAAAAACTGGAATGGCTGCACTTTAGCAAAAATAATAAATGTATATCTCAAACACATCAGGATCAAGACAGAGCTATTTTGTAAAAAAAAATAATAAAATAATAATAATAATGCTGCAAAGACAGTAAATGAGCTGAAGAAACTTACAAATTTTAAAAAAAATTATTATTCATATAACCAGGCTCTGCCAGGTTGCAAATTGTGCTGTGAGCACAGAGCAGGTAGAGGGACGTTGATTTGTAACTACATCCCAATCGGACCCGTTAACACCGACCCATATTACTGCCGGACGGAGGACATTTCTCCACTTTAATATTCATAAAATATTCACTTTAGTTCTGTCTATATATTTAACTTTACAATTAAAATGCTGGAAGCAAAGCATGGATCTTGCCATCAGCATGCCGTTTACTCGCCTGTTTCCCCTCCTTTTCCAGGAAACACAGAGATAGATGAAAGAAGCAGACACAATGCAGTTGAGGTAAGTGCGTTGAGATGGGTCAAAGTTCCCAACGGCAGGTAAGTCAGTGGATTCAGCATTAGGGCAGGATGAGGTAGGAGGAAGCACCAGGACCGATCACGTATTAAGGACTAGAGGCGTCAAGCAGGTGTGAGTGAGTGAGTGAGTGTCACTGGGTAAATTGCAGTGGGCAATACTCAACATTATTTGATAAAAAAAAAAAAAAAAGTCATCTGAGCTGGTGATGTGGAAGGGCTGTAAAAGTCATAGCAAATATGCGTTCTCTTTGTCCAAAAGTTTAAATTAGATTTATGTACTCTGAAGAGCAGGACATTTACCACGAAACCCTAATTAACATGAGAATATACAGACGGATGAATTTAACTATTACTTGACCTAGAGTCAGCCCCCCACCTACCCTTTTGCCAGGAACATCTCATGCGAAACATTTTGTTCAAGCAAAAGAGCAAACCAACTACTGTACCATAAGTACTTGTCCTCAAGGGTCCACGTGACCTTTTTGAGTCCTTTATGTGGCTGTGGAGTGGAAGGTGGGAGTAAGAAAGCCCAACACCAGGGCCATCTTGACATTCTGCTGTTTTTTTCCCCGCACAGCTCTTTGGTGATTTTTTTATGCCATCTATCTTTTTAGTTACTGCTCCTTACAAAAGTGTAATGTAATTTTTGACATTTGGCCGTATTGCTACTGTAAGCTCCTATTATGTTCTGTTCTAAAGACTCTCAATAAGATTTTATGTTGGGCAAACAAAGTTTGCACATAATAAGAGCAAGGAAAAACATACAAGGTTTTCCATTTAAAAAAAAATAAAAGTCCATGGTTTCCATTTGTATTCAGCTCCCCAGAGTCAATAATTTTTTGCAAAATTTACAAAATGTCTGCGTTTTCTGAAACAACTTTGCATACATGGAGACATTTTTGCCCATTTTTCTTTGCCAAATAGCTGAATGAAAAGCATCTTTGAAAATCAATTTCTCCTATTTTTCTGTCATCAGGTTTTGCTCCGGATTTTCAGTTGTCTTTAGGACTGGATTTTACTGGGTCATTGTGACACACGGATATGCTTTAATCTAATCCGTTGCTTTACAGCTGTAGCTGTATGTTTTGGGTTACTGACTATCTGAAGGGAAACTTCTTCTGCAGGTTTTAATAGGTTTTCTTTTAGAGTTTTCTCGTATTCAGCTCTTTCCGTGAAGTGTTCGTTTTTCACCTCAAAATTTTATGGACGTAGGCCAAAAAACTCAACCAATGACCGCTCTTTCCTCCACATATTCACGTCTCCCCCACCTCTAGAGGGGCACACTGCAAGCAACACTGAATATAGCTTCATGTTTATGTCTTGGTTGGTTTCCAGTTGAAAAGCCAATTGTACGGTGTTGCATTTAGGGGTATTAGATTGAAAGAAGTGACTACAAATGCAATTTATTTCTGAAAAAACATTGAAAACCATGTATTCTTTTTCTTGTGCTTTTGAACTATTCCCAAAATTGCGTTGTTTAGCTTATTAAATCCTCCAAAAATGAACTAAAGTTCATTGTTTTGGAACATGACATGCTCAGCTAGACATATTTGTTTCCATCTTGAACCTATGGGTGTTTTATTAACATAGGAACTATAATCAATCTAAATCTAAAAGCGCAATGCCTCTATGCTGTCCAGCAGTAGAGGAATTTTAGAAACGCTTATGTACTGAGTTGACTCCAGTGCGTTTTGTTGTCCTATATTTCACCTCAGGTCAGCCTTCTTGGTCTGAGCTACCTTCTTACTAATCTGCCATACACCCAACAATAAATGTCAGGGGCTGGTGGGGAGCGACTGGCTGTCGAGGCACATTTATCTTAGAAACTAGGACAGTTTGTTCCAAAAATAAAAACTCTCATTCAGTCATGGCTAGCATCTCGTGGCAAGCTTTTCATTTCAGCTGACTTGATTAAATTTTAGAGAGAAATGTAACACTATAAATTAATGTTTCCTGTAGATATCTGTGCTTGTGGGCCTGCTCACCTCCTATCCTCTTCTTCCACTTCTCCTTCTCCTTCTTCTTCTACTTCGTATGACTTCCGTATATGTTCTGGTTGCCTCGACCCTGAAGTCCTCCCCTCCCCCTGCACCCTGTGTCCACCATCACCATAGTGCCACACAGTGGTTTGGAAGGGAGACACAGGAGGCCCCCCAGTGTCCTCCTTTGGAACCACGGGGCCCCTTCCGTAGTACCGTTCTTTCCTTCACTGCTCTCCTTCCCCCCAGTCACACACTGGTCTTCCCAGCATCCAATCTACTGTTCCCAACACCTGTGGGGGTGGAATGAGGAGAGTCACAGTGCTTTTACACCTTCACTAATCCCTAGCACTAAGTTCCTACGCATGCCCCGTGTGATTGTGTGTGTGTGAATGTGCTGCCACCCCCACAAAAAAAAAAGAAAAAACAACAACAACGCTTGACGGATGGTAGAGGAGGAACCAGTTTTATAACATTTGATGCTGTTCTCTTGGCTGTTTTCTAAACTAGGTGTCAATTCACAACAGGCTTCAGACGTACCAGCTCAGCAGCAGTGCGGCTCAGAGCCCCGAGAGCGCGGCCCTTCTTAACAGCCGTGGGGAGCTGCTTTTCCAGCAGGGGTTAACACAGGGGCCGGTGCCTCCATCTCAGCACCCGCGGCTGCATTCCGCGGCGAGCACCCCCGCCCACCACCTCCCCATTCAGCTACAGCACCAACCCGCCGTGAGCGTGGCCGACCTGCGACCCGAAGCGCTCATCCAGTGCCAGCAGATTGTCAAAGTCATCATGCTTGACAGCAGCGGCCACGGACGCGTGGAGGCCTTCCTCAGCCAGACGCCCACCCACCACCACCACCACTACCACCACCACCAGCTGAGCCAGTCTGCGATGTCCAGCCCCATCCGCTCGCCAGACGGCTCGTACGGCAATGACGGGCACCAGCCCCCGCTGCCTCCCCCGCCTCCACCTTACAACCACCCACACCAGTACATACCCCCAGACCCCCGCCTCAGTCTACACCGGACCCCTAGCGGCTCTCGGAGTATGTTGTAAATAAATCGACACAAAATTTCACAAAACCTTCCTTCAGCCGATTTAAGATACATCTGTACATAATGTACAGGTACTGTATACATACAGATGAAAGAGCTATAATGAGAAAATAAAACTCCACTTATATGCATATATTTAAAGAAAATATTAGGATAATAAAGGTTTTAAATCAGACTAGGAGAAATAAAGTCCACATATATATATATATATATATATACATATATATATATATAAAGTTTTACTCGATTGCTCATGTATTTTGAAATATTATGTAGTTTTAACAAATTTCTATAACTTTTATGTCAGTTTTAACTCTCGCAAGGGGAAAATAGAAACTATAGATACTGAATTTAGTTCGGGGATGGATTCTTTCTTCACTTCTTACCACAAAATGGATCCCTGAAACTTTTTTGTGACAATTTCCAGGAATGGATGCTCAACACTCCGAGGACCTCCTGCTTCTTTTTGTGTTTTCTTTCTTTTGTCCCAGACCCCACGCCTACTTACTGTGCTGTATGTACACACGCGTGTATAGCTGACGCTTAATGGAAAACATGTGCCAAAAATACATATGCCTCCACTAAACAATGACTTCTTTGCACTTGACTGAATGCTAGGGCTTAAAGAGATAAATACAAAAAAAAAGCTGAAAAAAAACTTTAAGATAGTAGTGTTTTTGGGCCTCTTCTAGCCATTTGCGCTTTTGCTGACTTATTTATGTGATGGAGGGCCTTCTTCTCTTCCTCTCAACTCCGCTAGATTAAAAAACAAAATGTTTTTCTGTGAAAAGCTGTGTTTTTTTTTTTAATACACCCTTCTGTTGTATTGTGTCTGTATCACCCAAGAACACTCAGTGGTTGTTTAAATTAGACCAGTGGTTCCCAAACGTTTTATAACAAGTACCACCATAATAAAGCCTTCCACATTGACACACATAAAAACAACAATACTTCAGGACTTGGAAGGTTTTGAGTTTGATTATGTAATTTGGAAAACTGTTAATTCACACTGCAGGTTAAGTTGCAGAATTTAATTGTGCCCCATATTTATTTTAATTTCTCAAACTCGAGCTGAAAAAAGTCACAAGTAGGTCAGGTGGAGTTCAAAGTTCAGCTGGAAAAGATGTTCATTTCTGACCAACTGAACCTCAAAGTAGTAGTAGTAGACATTTTGATTAATTTTTATGATTTTAATTTCGTTAAATCTTTCATTCTGTACTCTTTGGGGACAATCAAACAAATTATAGAATTATCTTGAACCTAAACCCAAGTAATCCAATTGTCAATAAATCAGCACAAATGTACAAATTGGAAATTTGGTTATTTGTGACGAAGTGGAGTGACATACCATATGGAAAAACTGCCACTGATCTGGATTATGAACCCAATGGTACTTGTTTTCGAATTCAGAAGTTCAGAAATGTTAATGTGACCAATACCATTTGAAAACGAGAAAGTTGAAAAGGTCTTATGTGATGATTCCTGTGCAGTACCTTGGTAATGGCAAAACCTTTTCACTGGCCATCAGTTATGATGTAATCAGTTTATATTAACCCTAACTGATAAGAGGCAGCATTGGTTTCTAAATGCCGACAGATTGAAACTTTTTCTTGGGTTTCTATGCTTTCAGCATGCCTTCAATTCTTATCTCCTTTGTCATTCTGCTTTATTACACTTGTCTAATGCGCTAAATTGGTTAGATTTCTTTCTAAGTGCAGATTACATCATCGACAGCCCTGTTATTAACATTTACCAACATTGTGAGGGACCAGTAATATTGTGGTCTCTCACAATATTAGTTAACGATCTGACTGGTTTTTAACATGGAGCTGGAACACAGTAAACTTGAACACAAATAAGTAGCTACCAGTAATAGATACTCTTTTAGTCTGTACTTGGAATTAACAAAAATCTTTCCACCGCACCTCAATTTTGAGACATTTCTGGAAAAATCTGTACTCAATTTGCTCATCTTGGTTACTGTTGGATTTTTAATGGCCTACATCACATCACTTTGCAAATTTCCTTGAATACCACTCAAGGCACTGGTGGTACTTGTAGCACAGTTTGAGAACCATGGACATAAATCATTTAACATTTAAGATTAATAGGAATGAAAGACAACCATGAGAATGGGCTTCTGGTGAACCAAATTCAATTAATCCAAGGTGGTTCATCTTCTTGAAGGCCATTTGTCAGAGTGAAGGAATCTGCTGGAGTAGGTTCATACTTTAAAGGGGTATTATGTAAATCTCTTCACGTGTAACATGCTATATGTACAACCTCTGTGTGATCCACTGCAGTTTTGTCAAATGTACCCTTTTCAGGAAATCCTAAATGAAATCACGCAAAGATGCTTCAGATATAAATATTAAAATCTGTGTTTACATTTATTTGTCCATGTTCCCTTTGGTGGATTCCCGCTTGCTCATCTGTGAAACTCTCTTCACTGCACATTCCCACATCCCCACGGTTCCATCTCGGATTCTTGTGACTGTTTTCTCTCCCGTCATGACCTTTCAGACTTGACATTTTCCAGGGAAAAAAAAGGGGGGGGGGATGCAAGAACTACATGTAGCTTCTATTGCAATGATGGCATTATCCCTCCTCTTTGTGCTGTTGTCTTTACTGCTTATATTAAGAACGGGACAAAAAGAATGCACTATCTGATCTCTTTCTGTTTCACCTCAGCTTAGATTGTAAATACCACATGCGAGTGGAGTTGGGGAGGACATGCAATCGACCTGCAACCTCGTTCAAATTGCCATCGCCCTTCTTGCGTCCTTCTTGCTGAAGTAGGTCATCCGCTGCCCAAGCCCAAGCGTGCCCGTCTCTTAAAATGTAAGCCCCCACCAGGTACCATGGAATGGATGTTCAGTTAACTCTGCTCCCATCTGACCTCCACCTGTCTGATTTGTTGATTTATAATCACACACCCGGTGCGGGGAGGTCTCTATCTCATCATCTTTCTGTCCTTTTCCCCCGACTTTCACCTTGTGAAAAGACAGCAGAGGGGTGGGGAGGGGGGCTAGAAAAAAAAGTGGGCTTGTGTTCCAGTAGGCGGAGTTGATGAGTGTTCATTCTAAACAAATCCATCCGCCCCGTTGTTTCCATCCCACTGATTGCTTTTATTGTTGTTTCATAATGCAATGAGAGGAATTAGCACTTTCAAAATGAATGAACAGCTCCGATGATTAGTTTAATATTTTTACTGGCTTGGAACACACTTTCAACAGTTATGTAATCAATTTTAGCAGATTACGTTGAGTTCTAATGCTTTGGATTATACACTGGTTTATGACGATTGTACTCATTTGTTTGAGACAACTTTTAAATGTAATAGGATGGATTTTCTTGATTTTTTTTTTTTTTTCTTTTTTTTTTTTACTGCATGGCATTGGTTTGACAATGTATTGATTGAACCCTGATTCCAAAAAGGCTTGACCTTAACAGGCATGAGTGACATGTTTAAGAAAAGTGATGTTTTTGTTTTTTAATCCTCAAGAGACTCAAAACAAACAGTAAGTTTCAGTGCCTCGTGACAGAGCAGTCGCCTGTTCCATGTTCCCCTTTTGTTTTAACCAACCCATTCTTGTTCCTCAGTTTGAATATTGTGTGTTTCAGGAATTTTGGAGCACAGATTTGACGGCTGGGCAATAAACAAGAACACGAGACACACTAAGTGTTTGGATTCGAGTGAAAATTTCAATGTAGCATTTTGAAAGTGTAGCAAATGGAGCATGTAAGGAAGAAACTTTCAAAAGGGCTTTGTCATACCAGTGCACATCTTCATCAGCTAATGACGAATGGATCTTGATGGCCTATTGATCACTGTGTTTGCTCAATACCATGTAGAAAGGTGTAGAAATGGAGGACATGTTTGAGGTTCCACAGGTTAAACCATCTTTTCCCTCAGTTGAATCATTCCTCTACCTGTATTTACAGTATATCAACTTGAAATTAAAGATTATTTAAGTGAATTCACCAACATGGTTTTGGCTCAATTATTGGCAAGTTATGCAAGTGCTAAATCTTGTATTTAAATACTTTTGTAATGGTCAGCATGACTGATTTCAGACACTGAGCTATCCTGTGAAGATGGTGATGCAAAGGCTCTGGCTTTTGGTTCATCTTTGGTGAGCCTATGACTCATGGTCTCCCAGACTAGGGTCTTTTTTTTAAGGTCCACAATCACAGTAGTGTGCCTCGAGTGGCTGTTTATAAAGACAAAGTTGGAAGAGCAAAGCACATTGGACAGCTTTCACTCAACACTACCTGTTAAGCAGGCAACAGCATTACAGGTGTGAATTATCAACATTATAGCCAGGCAGCATATGTGTTTAAGCAGTGGATAACGTCAGACTGATCTTTACATAACAGAATTAGTCACTATGAAAGCCAATGACATCAGCTTTTGTTCTGAAAGCTGGCGGCTCAAAACGGACGTCTGAAGCATTTTGATGACCTGTGGCTGCTGTAAGTTTACACTCTATAGAGCCCTTTATGAATTCTGAGGAATATGAATTCAACAAAATATTCTGAATTGACTACAACCATCAGGGTGTAGCTTTTGTTTTTGTTTTTTTTAGAAAACGTCTCTTATTACCAATAGTAAAACTGAAGAAAGCATTTATGTGTAGTTTTTTTTTATTTTATTAGTTTTTAGTGACATGAAAAGCTGAAGTACAAGTCTATCCATATATACAAAAATTTCATCGTTTCAAAGTATGCATCTCCAAATCTGTACATTTTCTAAAAAGGTATACAACTTCTGACATCTAGAGACACTGTCAAGCAGACAAAAAGATTATTCAGTGGTTCCTTTTGGTGTTTACCCAATTTTTGCTTAAATTGAGCTCTTACCCACTCATACTAGAAAGATTGGTTTGTCTCTTCTTATTGCATTGATAAGTTTTGTGTTTGGTTTATATAGTTTCTCATGTGATTTGTGTGTTTAATGTTTTCTGTAATTGATCCAGTTTGTTTTCCGCTGTTTCCACTTAGACTATTGGCCTCACCTGGTTAGCGATGTCATTCTCCTCTTGTCTATCTGTTGTTTTCTTAAGCTCTAGTCAGATCCTCCTTGTTATGCATTTCATTTGTTTCTGTACTAGCTTTAACTGCAACCTGTTCATGCACCAGACACCACCACAAAATTGGCACATAAAACAGGGATAATATTCAAATGGGTTTGCCCTGGACCTACCGTTGCTGTTTTATTAGCCTTTTATTAGAAAGGTTTCTGCTACCTGTAGGAGGTTGTAACGCAGCCTTTAAAGGTCTCAAGGTCCTTGAGATAAATCTGCTCATTAGACTTCTGAGAATGACAAAAGGCAAGAAAATGTTACTTGTGTTTTAAAAACTGTACTTTGGAGATGCATGTTTTCACACCACATACCATCTTCTTATAAATACAAATGTGTTTAGTTTTCTAATATTTGGAATACATTGGAAACAACATTGCTTAACATTTCTAAATGCATGAATTCAAACCTAAACATTTTTTTTTTTTTTTTTTAATTAAATGACATTTAAATTAAATTAGAAATACTCTGGTATTTCTGTGGAACGTGTAAGGATTATATAATGAACACATTATAGCAAAAGTCGATTCAGTGCCTTGTAGAACTGTCCATATCCCTTTATTTATTTATTTATTTTAAATTCATTTTTACAAATAAAAATCAAAACCTTATGCTGTGCTTTTGTATCTAGTTCCCCAGGATCAATATTTCACTGAACCACTTTTTGCTAAAATTATGATCAACTCTTCCTTCACAACTTTATCCCTGGCTGGCGTGTTCCTTTGTCTTTATGGTATCGTTTGTTCATTAGCGTTGTTTAGCAAACCTCTGAGGCCTGTACATCAAATCACTCACAGGAATACTTTAATTACCTGACTGATTAAGGCAGTTGGTTTCACAAACTTTTATTTAGCGGTATCGCAGTAAAGGGGGCTTAATGCAAATGTATGTCACACTTTCCTATTTTTGATTCATAAAAAAAATTTAAACCTTTAATTTTTATTCTACTTCATAATGATGTTCTACTTTGTGTGTGTGTGTTTTTTTTAATCCCATAAAACCCCAGTATAATACATTATTGTAGCCAATAACAAGGTACATGCAGGTTATGTACACAGTTTCATTCATAAATAAATTCTCAATTTGTCTTCAGTCTTTACTTCTAAATGCAAATGTTCACTACATGTCGAGATTTCTGTTGCCCTGTTTTTTGTTTTGTTTTTTACATTTCAGCAGAGATCACATTAAGTCCTGGCAGTCAGAACGGTTTAACCTGAGCAGTCCTGGCTACACAGGAGCTTCCCCCATGCTTCCAGTGTGTGTGAATTCTTCCAGCCCCGATGACTTCTCATCCTCCTGGGTAGTTGTCATCTTCCGCCAACGCTGTCGGATGTAAAAGAGAGTTTAGTCGCCCACTGGTAAGACCACAAAGAGTTTCTTAAAGTTCTATCAAATGAGATTAATGTAAGTGGATAAATAACAAAGCTTGAATTGCATGTGTCCATTCAACTTTGTGTTATAAGTCATGCGGTGAACGAATGAATCAGAAACATTTATGCAGGAAGATGCACCTGTTTGATGCTGCCTTTGGTAGTGCAGAACATGTAGATCACATAACCTGGGATGAGGATCATTGAAGACAAAGCCATAAACCATCCAATCACTTGACCCCACAGTGGATACACATACTTCCCCAACGTCAGGGGGGTCATTTCAAAGGCGCTGAAGGTGAAGACCCCCTAGAGCAGACAAAACTATTAGTAGATGTTGCTTTGATCATTATATTCATGTCACACTGTTAAATTGGGTGAAAATTATATGAGAAACTTAATTCCTAGTTATCTCTTTACTCTTGGTTTCATACAGGTAGTTCAACATTTTGTGATCAGTCTACTTAATTTGATTTGGTAAAAAAATTGTCATGTTTGGTCAGCCACGTTAAACAATAGCTGCTTCTCATCTTCAACACGTTAGTCATATTGCCCATGCCGGCAAAACACAGATCTTTAATTGTAGATTAAAAATCTATGAGATTTTTAATCTTCAGTGTCATTTAAAAGTGAATGTTTCAGACATTGGACGCTTTTTCAAGTCCTGCCCCTGGCACAAAATATTTGTCTCATCTGCTAATAAAACAGATATTTTATTTGATACTGTGAACATTACATACACTGGCGTTTAGAACCCAACAATGAGGCAGCTCATTTATATCTTATAGTTTATAATATATTGTTTTGACTGATTTTGCCAAATGCTTGTTTTAAGTCTATTCAAATTCCAACCACACACTTCTTTTGATCAGTAGATTTAGTTATGCCCTCAAATCAATTAATTCTCTAGTTGTTTGATCAAAAATGCAAAGATGGAGGTGGATGCAATGTCTGGATTGTTTTCAGATGACATACCAATTACCAATGAGAAACGCAACATTTTCAGTAATTATGGAATTCCTCAGTAATATAAGGGAAATAATCTTTTCGAAGAAAAAAGTTTAACTAAAGCACTGACGTGTTTATTGAGCAAAAAAAAGGTTACGATCGATAACGGTTCCCCTACCAGGCAGATCAAAGGCGTGAAGAAAAGCCAGCAAAGCTTCCACCAGACACACGGCCGATAACCAATCATGTCCTCAATGTTTTTGTAAAATCGTTCAGCTCCTGTCACATGACAAGCAGTGTGCAAAAGAAAACAGGAGCAATGAGAACAGAATGACCAAAGAGAAGGGATGAAGTCCCGTGATGTCTGCGATAAACAGATACTTTGATCCGTTCAAATAATGTCAGCTGAAGCTTCTTCCAGTAGATTTCAAAACACTTTCATCGTCAGCAGCAAAAATGCGAACAGAATGTATCCTTACCATAAAACCAGGATATGGAAATGGTTTCAAAGAAGACGAGGAAGAGAAGACACAGCCCGCTGGCAGAGTAGTAGTCAAACATCTTGAAGACATACAGGCCGCCCTGAGACATTAAAGCAAGACGGACATAAGGAAAAGACTGAACATTGCATTCTCATTAATGCAAAACGGAACCAGACCAGACTAGAATATTTTAAACGAGATTCTGCAGACACTCCATTAGCAATGGGATATTCATTTGTTTAAAACTTATGCATCATTGCCAATGTTTTTTGAATAAACGAATGTTGTGTAAATACTGTGCGGTACTTTTAAAACACTGCTCAGTAAAATAGCTCAAATACCCAGACAAGCACCTGAGTGATATTGGAGAAGCCGATGATGAAGGAGATGAAACAAACGACGAGGATGAAGAGCTTCTTCCTCTTCCTCAACACCAAGGGATACTCATCCATGAGGGCTGTGATGAATCCTTCAACTGTGCAAAACTAGCCAACAAAGTGTGAATAGAATTGACTCAGAAGGCAATGCTAAACACGCAAGAACTCGGCCTGCGTCTTTCAAGACTCAATCGTCACATTTTACGTTTTTCATCAGCTGAAGTGTTGATAGTTTTCACGTTGCATCTCCTGGTAGAGAAGTTTTTTTTTTTGGTTTTTTTTGTAGTTTGTTAAGCGGCTGATGAATTTATATTAATGCTTTTTAAACCTTTGTTTTATGTGGTGTTGAAACATCTGCTCACGAGTCGCTTTGCAAAGAACTATTAACATTTTATAAATGACGCCAAAGATGCTTTATGTTACTGCTTTGGCTCCTGGATAACTATACATTCCCCTCTGACTTGGCACTTTTATATCATCGTTATTTTTGCGATTTGTAGTGAATTCAAATTAAATCATTACCATGCCATTTAGTTTAGATGTGATTCTTCTTTTGTTTAAAATGCCATCTGTTTTTCGCCACTTTGGGTCACACACAAGTACATGCACAAACTGTAAATTGGCCCCCCAAAAACATTAGGAGAAAAAAATGTATTTTTCTACCTGGCTGTCCAAGCCAAGCATCATGAGCATGGAGAAGAAGAGGATGGCCCAGAGGGAAGACATGGGAAGCTGGGTGACAGCCTGAGGATAGGCAAGAAATGCCAAACCTGGACCTGTGATGTAATTCAGATCACACTTTTTTAAAATTTATTTAGTTTTTTTCCCCAGCCATAACAATTTTTACATCCGGTCATAAATTTTGCATTAATAAAACTTGAGCAATTTTGGCGAAGGCCGAACGTACCGGACGCTGCCAGTTCCTGCACTGGTTTCTTTGTGATGTAGGACATGAATCCTACAATAGAGAAGATAACAAACCCAGCAAACATGCTTGTACACGAGTTAATGCAGCACACTATGATAGAGTCCCTGAGGAGATAGGATGGGGAAAAAAACATGAAACAGAAAAAAGAGAGAGAAAAACAAGATATTAGTTATCAAAGAGGATGTTTGAAACTTAGATCTCCTGTCCCTACTTGTAGACGTCGTTGTTGTACGTGTTGTAGCTTCCGAGCGCGATGAGCGAGCCCAGGCCCAATCCGTAGGAAAAGAAGATCTGAGTCGCTGCGTCCAGCCACACCTCAGATCGAATCAGCTTATTGAAGTCGGGAGTGATATAAAACAGGATGCCGTCGATGGCTCCAGGAAGCGTGACGCCGCGGAAGAACAGGATGAACAGCATGAAGTAGGGATAGGTGGCGGAGAAATAAACCACCTGCGAGAGAAGCAGAGTTTGTAGACTTGGAAAAGTTATTCTGACTTTGAGGTCTCTGCATGTGCTCAACCGCAGGTCCTGTTTCTTGAATATGTGATTAATGGACTAACACAGAAGGAGACATTTTCCAAAAATATTTCCAGTTTTTCTTGGCCGCAGGACTTGTGAAACGTGACTTGCAGTTCTGTTGCATAATCATTACGTCTAATTGGTAATGTCCATCAACACCGGGACCTGGGAAGAATCCATTTTTCTCACTTCTCTCGGGCTCCTCACATTAAAATCCAATTATGCCTAGCAGTGAATGTGTAAATTTGTTTTTCCACACATACTTTGCTTAAAATTGCATTAATTTTTATTTCCAGTGTAGTAGGCAGGGTTTTTTTTTTTTTATGCTTCTTTTTTTTTTTTTTTTTTTTTTTTTCTTTTTATATCCAAATCATTAAATTAAATGAGCTAAAGACTCCCATGAGCAATTATGTCAGTTTCAGTGTAAAGTCAAAGGACTTGTTGGGGGTTATGAGTTTTGTCAACACAAGGACATTCAACAGTAATGTAATCTTTCAGGTTCAATACTGTTACATAAAAACAGTCAGAATACATAAATAATTCATGAAAGTCTTATCTTGATAGTGTCTATCTCTAAATAAAATAACTTATAAATATTAAATACATTTATATATATATATATATGTGTGTGTGTGCGTGTGTGTGTGTGTGTGTGTTAGGCCGCAATCAGACCTGGGTTGGTTAATAAAATTCAACCAAAATTCCTTGGTTGAATTCCTTGTTAATTACAAGGAATTGAACTTGGAATATTTTTATAATTATTATTATTTGGCGAGCTTTTTCACTTATTAAATTACATGTTAATTCAAAAAATGCATTATTTATTGACTCAAGATATCTTTGTCTTTACTAAATCACTATGTGTGATGAAAAAGCAAAATTTAAAGACGTTTTTGGGGAAAAAGAGGTATTTTCACAGCCCTGCATCACAATAAATCAACAATTTGCTTCATTTTTTTTAAATTCACCTATAATGCTTTTTGTACATTTTGTTTCATTGGAGATCAAACGTGGTACATGTTCGTAAAGGTGCCGTTTTTGTGGACACAGCACGCTCTCGTGGTTTCATGAGACAATCTCACCTTTCCCGTCCACTCCACCCCTTTCCAGATGGAGAAGTAGACCAGAACCCAGGCCAGCGCCAGCGTGCCCACCAAAGGCCAGCGCAGCTCTCCTGGCGTCTCCAGACCGTCGGTCATCTGGTGCATGTTACGTCTGCAGATACACAGTTACAGGCTGGATATAGTCATTTTAGCTGTTTCTATCTGTCGGGCGGGGCACTGGACGGGTCTAAATCTGCTAACGTACTCCCAGAACTCTGTGACGGCGCTGGTCAGGTTGGTGGTGTCTGTCAGGCTGTAATTGGAGAAGCAGCTTTCGGTGTTCCAGGGGTTATCACAGCTCTGCCAGGGCAGCTCCTGAACAAAAAAGTCCAGTCAGACTCCAGTGGGACGTAACATAGTGGGATGCTGGGTAAGATGGGTGTTAGGTTAAACAAAGAGGACATTTTTCCAAAGAGAAAGAAAAATCAGTGACTCCTAAAACAGCTTCCTGTTTTATTAAGCATGTTAAGAAATTGTGTGTCCTTGACTCCTTCCAGTCTTTATCAACATTCACACTATTCCTAACAGTTGAAACTTATAAAGAAGTTCTGTCTGCTGAGATTGGTGATGAACAAACCTACCGAGCTGAAGGAGTTAAATAAATAGTAAAGAGCCCAGGCGATTATGATTATGTAGTAGATGTTTAGCCAGAACGACAGGACAACAGCAGCCAAACCAACACCTGGGAGAAGAAGAACACGAAGAGAACTTTAGCATCGAGAAAGATGAATTGGAAATCAATTCAAGTTGATTTTTCCTCCACCCTGAAACACAACCGTAACCCCAAAATAAGTCAAACTACTCTAAGAAAAAAACATAGTACAAAAATACAGTATGAAAAAAAAGTTTTCTCTTTTTTTTTTTTTTAACCTGCCTAAATATTTTAGATTATCAAAAAAAATTAAACAGCTTTTTTAAGGTGTTATCACTATATCTCACAAATTCATAGTTCATACTTTGACTAGGTCATTCCCAAAACCATTTACACAGTTTGATTTGTTGGTTTGCTGTTGGCAAAATGATCTGATAAAAACAGAGTCTGTGGTTCCACCAGTTCAGTCAAGTCATCCAGGTCCTGAAGAAGAACAACCTCATGCTGCCACAATTTGGCTGTGAGCAGAATGTCTTCATTCTGAAACAGAATGTTCCAGAAATATTAAATATTGTCTCATCGGTGTGCAGAATTTTCCCCAAAACTTCTGGCCATATCAGAACGTTTTTGGGGAGGAAATATGAGTCAAACCTTCTTGTACTTTCTCATAAGAAGTTATTTTACTTTGATTTGATGTTGGACCAAAGCGCAAAAGCAAGAAATGTGCTTTATTATTTGAATTATTTGACATTTTCCAACACACATGACAACAGAGGAATCAGTGTGATTGCAGTTTTAGACAGAATATCTTATTTGATTTATGTTTTTTTTAAAAAAAAAAGCTTATTCTTATATCTATGTAAAATGCAAGAGTTACCTTTCATCATGGGAATGAGCTTCCACACCCCTAACCCCCCCACGGAGGTGAACTGCCCCAGAGCCGTTTCCAGGAAGAACAGCGGTATCCCAGCAAACACCAGGGTCATAAAGTACGGGATCAGGAAGGCTCCTGAAGAAGAAGAAAAAAAAGCGACAGGTAAGAGTATGTGCTGCGTTGGTTAAATTAACCTCAATTTCCCTTCATTTTAAGCTAAGAAGAAATAAAAACTTGCCATGTTAATCCTTAAGGTTAACACTGTTTTTCTGAAGTTTGTTTAGCCAAGCCCATCGATCTTTCTTCTTATTTTATTTCCACACCAGAGAATAGGTTTAATTCAATTTCTGGGTAATTCAAATTTAGCAGACTGGTCTTCGTCTTGCCACTGGGAAGGTTTTAATGGTAAGGGAAGAAGGAAATGCCTTCCTAAGCACCTTCCTTCAATGAAATGTAATTCAGTGGAGTGATTGCAATCAAATTATCTTTTGAATCAAATATCAGCAGAAAGGAGAAGCTCTGGCCTAAAGGGGCAAGTTGTGTGTTTTGCTGTGGTTGTTTGGGATGAAATATTCCATCTTTATAAATTCACACATTTTAGCCTTGAGCCTTTGCATCAAAGAATATTATTACTATAATGCCTTTTTGTACAAAAGTGGTTCTGCTAGTGTCATTGTTCCAGTTTGCTCTTACCTCCACCATTTTTGCCACACAAATAAGGAAATCGCCACACATTTCCTAAGCCGATGGCATATCCTACACATGACAGCAGGAAGTCAAATTTCCCCTTCCAGCTTCCTCTGTCAGGAGGAGCTTCCTTTTCCTTCTTTTGATCTGCAGGGGGCGCTGTGGAGTCCAGTTCCTCAGAGGGGACTGCTTGTTTGACCTCTGACGGGGAGTTTAAGTCCACTGTAGTCTGCCCGGTCTTCCCCATCGTGGGACAGGCTCTGGTCCAGACAGGTCAGAGAGCTTGTTGTTGTCACGGCCAGGGATGGAGCCGAGTGTCGATGTTGGACTGGTTTTGTTGCACTCGGCCTGGATCTGGACTGGGTTGTGCTGACTTGAGATGTGCTGCAAGTAAAGTTTTATTAAGATGTTACTTACACCTTTTCTTTTCAACTTTAAAAATGCCAACAACAATGAAAAAAAGTAAGAATGACATTAAACTTTCAAATCACTTTTTTTGACAAACAGTGTTTTGCAAAATGGGCATTCTTCACATTTTGTAAGGCAATAATAACAAACCACTCTAATTTATTGGAATTTTATATGATAAATCAATATAAAGTACTGCAAACTTGTATGGTGGGAGGATAATGACGTGTGGATTTCAGGTTTTTTATGTTTTTTGTATGCAGGTACAAATCCATCTATCTAGAAATTTCACCGTTACTTGTTGAAAAAAATGACTCAGGCTTTCTTAGATTGGACAGAAAGCTTTTTGTGAACCTAAATTCTTTAAATCCTGCCACACCAAACTTTTCAAATGAGAGCTCAACAATAATCTCTGCATTTCTTGTCTTGGTACATGATCTACAAATGACTACAAGAATACCTAAATTGTTGGTCAATATTTTGATCAATCACTGTATGTTTATTTAAAACTCCCTGTGCTTGACAAGTCTTTCTTTTACACCAAATCTTAAAATATCAATAAAAAATAAATCTAGGAGATCTAAACTTCCAAACAGTAACTGTTTTATTTTCTGAGGGTAATCTGTGGACGGCTATATCACAAGTGACAAACTTAGTATAAATAATGGAACAATTAATAGTGTTCTAGGAAAATATAGATGATTTAATCAAAGCAATTGTTCACCACTCATTACCATATATCTTTATCCTTAGACTTACTATCAGTCCCCATGTTTTTTACTGGTTTACTACAGCTAATAACGGTTCCATTTCTGAAAGAACAACACATTCACACTAATTGTGTTTGCTGTTATATAATCCCACATGTTACACTCAGCAGCCTGACCCTTGTGAGGACTGCTCATGTTTGCAAATATTGACTGACCTAAAAATTATTCAGATTGCTTCATGCAATTGAGGTTAATTATGGATCACTTGATGAACTGTATACCCGCAGTAGGATGTTCTGTAACCAACTACGACTTCTGCAGCATAGAGTTAAAAACATTCTGTCCAAAACAACCTTTTCATTGTCCGACATCAAATCAGATTAAAACATTATTTATTTATTTTTTTTTACTTCATTAGGACCACAATATGACTCATCACAAAATCTGGCAATCGATGGGCCGGGGTGAGGTAGTCCCTGGAGAGGTCAGCTTTCTATCACAGGGCAACACAAGACACACCATGCAAACACATACTCATACTGAAGTGCAACTGAAAGAGACTAATTAACCCAATGTTCATGCTTCAGAGAGGTCAGAGGGAGCTGGAGGAGCTGGAACACATGCATGCACAGGGACGATATGCAAGCTTTATGCAGAAAGAGTCCAGGCTGGGTCCAGAATAATGACAGAGAGATTTGTTTTTCAGAAGCTTTAATTCTCTAAAATAACTAGTCAAGAAGATTCTATGTCAATAATTTAAAACCTCTGGGTTTGAGGTAAAAGGAGGCGCCTAAGTGCATTTTAAGGCACTGCTTCCTTAGGCGAGATCCTGGAAAAATTGTAATATATTAGTCAACATATCTATGAAATAAAAACCACCAGCCCCAGAAGAAAATAAAGTAAATAATTTAGAAGACGTAGTCTGAAGTGGATAAAAGAGTAACAATTTTAAAATAAAAAGATTCCTGCACAGACATGAACAGAAAGGCAACATAGCCAGGAAAAAGCAATTTCTTCAAAATCAACATAAAAAGCCAGTTTAGGAGTTAAAAATGGCCACAATTCCCATCCTTAAATATGGGAAATTAAAAGGGGAAACTTGCAAGCTTCAGAACACAATTCTAGTTGTGGTATGGGTGTGTCAGCATCATCTTGGTTTGGGTGTTTTGCTGCTGGAAGAACAATTCATAAAAATAGACGGAACTATGAGGACAGAGCATAAATTCGGAGATATTAAAGCAACGTCTCAAGACATCTGACGGAAAGTTATGTTTGGGTGCAAATTGATCTTCCAAACAGGAAATGACCCAAAGTATATTGTCAAATGTACTTCAAAGTATCTTAGGGACAAAAAAAACAAAAAAGAAACTCAATGTTTTGGAATGGCCATCACAGCCATCATCTCAATGAAAAGGTGTGTGTGAGCAATGTTTTCTATAGACATGACTTATTTTCCATTGCCAGTAACATTGAAACCAATTCCAGCAAACAATTGAATGAAGCTTGTGAAAGTATAGCCACGATGTTTGACACGGGTTCTATAGTTTAGAAGGCAATCGAACTTTGCAGCTTCAAACTGAAATTCACATTTGAAGCCAAATTTGAGTTTTGAGGCCTTCATTGGCAATTTTATTTCTTATTCAAGAGCAACTTATGCACACGATGTTATCGTACCTCGGCCGAGGTCTCTGACAAGCCGAGCATTCCGCAGGCAGCGTACAGAGGTCTATCCTACCTGTTAGCTCCCCAGTTCCTTCATCAAGTCATCCACTTCAGTTCCCACATCAGCTGCTCCGGTATCACAAACCATCAGTTTGAAAATCCAAAGACAAACATGAAAAGATTCACATCAGTCCAAAAGGCCTCGATGATTTACTAACATATCTGGGACCCCCGTGTTGGATTTTGAAACTCTCTAGTGTGTGCAATCATTTGAAGGTGGCAGATCCTGCAGCTGGTATCGAACGCCTGGTAATAAAGTTCGACCTATCCACTTTGATTACAGCTCCAGTGTGACTGGTGAAGCCCTGCGGCCCTGAGGGGGTTGGAGGGTTGGGAAATGCAATACGTCAATTGGTCAACTCTGGTGGGGGGATTCTTGCAGCCATGTGAGTTTGGGCATTGTGGATTAGCTCTTGCAGTCAGCTCTTGCCAGCAGTGTTACCATGGCGTTTCTTTGCACAGAAGGATCTGATGAGTGAAAGACCGCGTGGAGTTTGGAAAAATGAAGCTGGTGGTGGGAGCTGGCAGAGGCAGTGGATATGTATGGGCTCAAATGAGGTCATGACAGTATCAGACTGGTAAATGTGACTCAACTAGCCAGGGACAACAGAATGAGCACAACTTTTATAAGTATAAAAAAATAATAAAACATTCCTAAGATCAGTCGTTGCTTTGGCATTATCAGAACACGACGCCAAAGCCTATTTGGCGTCGTGTTCTGCCAGCAATTTTTCCTAATGAATCCAAATATAAAAGCACAGACTGAATAAACGACTATTCCATACAAGGTTTTCAAAAGTACATATGGAACTGTTTTACATTTTGTCATGCTACCACCACAAATCTCATTGTATTTTATTGGGATTGTGTGTGACAGACCAACAGAAAGTAGCGGATA
The DNA here is from genome assembly GCA_903067055.1 of Poeciliopsis paucimaculata. Lineage (NCBI taxonomy): Eukaryota > Metazoa > Chordata > Actinopteri > Cyprinodontiformes > Poeciliidae > Poeciliopsis > Poeciliopsis paucimaculata. Next base: position 2,117 of record CAEGAD010031453.1, on the reverse strand, counting down.
TGTGAGGTGGAAGTAGAATGTTTCGATAACACTTTATTTGAAGGCGTTGTGCATACGACACTGTCATAAACATGACATAAGATGCCATGAACATGACAGAGTCTTTATGAATGTTCATGGCTGTTGTCATGACGTGTCATTCAGTGAATAATGACACTTCTAATGCAAATTTCCTCTAAAAGTTGCATTAAAAGTCCGTAAAAGTGGCAACTTTGCATCAAAGTGTCATTATTTATTAAATAATTCACTAATGTGCTCTTAAAAATTGGCCACAATCCGGATCCACTATCATGTGTACTTCCTGAACCATTTTCGGATACATGAGCTTACTCATGTTGTAAAAGGCAAAGGGATTTTGAATACTGTAAGTCTAATTAACTATAATGAACCACAGGCTAGAATGGCTTTTCTCTCTTTTTAATTATTTTACCTTCAGCTCAACGGTATCCTTAATAAAATTACTTGATGTAGATATGAGACTGTTATTTCTCCAGGCAGGTAACTTCTTGGCTTTATGATCACCAGTTTTAGATATTCTATATTACTATCCTATTAGGGAAAAGCTAATTGAACATCATCACATGACATTAATATTTCGGAGAAAGAAGATCGTTGGTCAGGTTTCAAAAGTCAAAGATTAAAATCAAATTAAAGGCGATAATTACACTAATGTGAAAACATTGCTGTCAAAAAAAGGAGAGATATTTTTCAAATGATCTCTGGCAAGGTTTATGGCCCATGTGGACCAAAGTGATGATAACTGAGCAGGACTGGGGTTGTCAAAACGGATCTTCATCAACTTGTGTACAGCATCCCATGATCAATGCAGCCTAATTATGCATCCAGAGCACCAACTGCCTAGAATAATAGGGAGCAATTATGGGGGCGACAGAGGATGGATGTTGGACAGAATTTCATGGAAGTTTGAATTAGGTTTGAGCTGCGAAGACAACAAAATCTGGGCAGGATCGACCGAGGTTTATGGTAGTCGTACACATTTTACGCTCGCCAGCTGGAACAGGATATTTACGTACGCATTTTCCTCCTGTAAAACGTTTTTATGTTTTATGTCAGTTTAGATTTTCTACATTATTTATTAGGGGAACATATTTTTGTTTTAAATAAGAAAACTTTATCAAAACAATAAATTTTTTTAAAAAAATACTCAAAATCATTTTGGCTGTGTTTTGGTCCATTCCATTCCTCGTACACAACTTTTCAACTTTCCAGGGCTTTGTAAAGGCCGCTGCAGTCACCACTGGTGACTAATTTAGCACTTTGCTTCAGGTCATTGCACATTGGAAGACCTATTGGTGCCTCAGTTTTAATATCTTGGTTTTTGTCAGCCTAAACATTTCCACATAAAGTTCCTTCAACAAGACGCCATCTATTTTGTGTCCCTCCTGTTGCAAAACACCCACACAGGTTAATGCTGCCACCCTCGTACTTCACTATTGGAATGGTGTTCTCAGGCTTGTAAGTTTCCTTATTCTTCCCCGTAAAGTAGCAGTGGTCATTATGTCCAAAGACTTTTAGTTTTATCAGGCCACTCTACATATCCCTAAATATTTGTTGCCTTTTGCTACAGTGTGGCTCTTGATGCCACACATTAAGTGTTCTGTTTTTCATCAGCTTACATCTACATCTTCTTTTGGAAACAACCTAAATATGATCCAGACATGAGGAAGTCCTCATTTTTATTTATTTATTTATTCTACTTATTTTCTATTTTTTTTTCTTTTAATTTATTCATTTTACAAACATTTACAAGGAAGCAGATTTTTTTTTTTCTTTTTTTTTTTTTTCTATTTTTTAAGAAAAACTGCATCCAAAGGTGCGCCTCCATTTCACTCAAATGTCATGAATGAACCAATCAGAAATTTACATAGCCGTAACATAATCATCTGGGCTTCTTACGTTTCATAAAGATTTAGAAATCGTTGTTGGCGTCAACCTCTGATGTTGAAGAAAGTAGCAAGTATCAAATGAAAACCAATTTTTATCCTCTCAACTGACCTAAACCCAGAAAGAGCTAAATCTATGCAGCGCATAGTCGAGAAGTGGAAGGAAAAGGATGTGTGCATTTATTCCATATATATTTTTTACAATCACAACTG